>QLOD02160516.1:0-13414 GCA_003260245.2 Sideroxylon spinosum
TCGAGATTTTACCGATTTTACATCCCAAAATCGAGATTTTACCTATTTTGCCCCTATTAAGATTTTACATAAAATCGTACAAGTTTTCCTATTCTAATATCGTAAAATCGTAAGATTTTTAAGATTTAAATCGGGATTTTAACAACATTGGCTACAGTAGCCGATAAAAATAACTAGAATGTGTAACAAAATAATATAATCATGATATTATTGTAATTAAAAAAATGTAATTTAGTGAGTTTAATATTTTGAAGTGATAAAGGTACAAAAATTCTATATCATTCTCGTCATTTTCCTGATATAATCTCATCTTCTTATATAAAATATTTACTCATGAAATTTCCTTTTCACTTATAATGCAACTCAACAAATGATAGGTCACAACATATGAACATACCAAGTGAGTGTTCCATCAGTGCAAGTACCAATGGTAGAGACACCCAGGTCTCTGCTAATTAATTCCTCCGCTCTGCCTTAGCAGCCCAAAAAAATTTCTTATTTTGGGTGGTTGGATCATGACTTTTGAAAGAAGAAAGAGCACTTTCTTGTCTGTTTGGTTGCTGAACTTACCCTTCCCTGAAGAAAAATATATTAGTAGGACTTTCTAAACCAAACAGTGTTATTGTTCGAGGCATTTTCTATATCTTCTTTTTTTCCTCTCACTCTTCGTTGCCTCTTTTAGGAAAGAAGGGAAGTTTAGAGTATTTAACGTGGATGGAAAGGCCAGTGTAGCATCAAGTTTAATATTTTAATACCAAGTTTAGTCATATGTTAATTCTTACATGCCAAACTCGTCCAATTAAACCCCATTTAATTTATAAATTAATATTATTTCATTTTACCATTTTTTTCATTATTCTTTTTCATAATTTATGGAATCAAAATTAACAAAACAAAGTTGAAATATCAAAGCTAGAACCTAACAAATTAAAAAATATTTATTATATATTTGACTTTTGAGTTATATACTTCTAATTTTTATGATATTTTGATAATAAATTATATTTTAATGCTTTTAGGTCGGCCTCATGTTATCGGTATGTTTGATTCACCAACTTTCACTAAAAAAAAACTAATTTTTATTATTTTTCCCAACTTTTACCAACTTTATCCAATTTTTACCAATATTTATCAAATTTTATAAATCTTTACAAAACACTCAACGCCTAACTAAGATGATGCGCGCTAAAATTATGTGAAAAGTTAGTAAAAGTTTAAGTTGTCAAATAATTTCTATATTTCATGCCCAAAAGTCTTTCCAAGTTCATTTTTAGTAACCTAAATAAAAATTCAAATCCTAGAATAAATATGTGAGCTTTGAGCAGATTCTGCAAGCTTGTGGGCCTATCTACATCCTTACTTGAACTTGAACCTCACTCATCTCTTTTTTGATAGTCATAATGCAAAGGAACTAAATAAAACCTCAATTACATTCAATATTTTGATGACAAGCTTGCATTGTGAGTTCAACCGACTCCTACACACCAACGATGCCAAAGGTTTCAATGAACTAACAAAAGGTTTACAGTACTTTTCCAGCTCCAGGACCCCTGAAGAGAATTTCTGTAAGAGGTAGAAACAAAACTGAACAACCTCATTCGTCATTTCCCAGTCCTCCCTCAAGAACATACAACTGAGGGCAGGAACAAGAAAGACTAGTAATTTTTTACCGGTCCTATTTCCACGAGGGACAAAGCGCTAGATGCTAAGAAGAATAGAATTTTTTTTTGATCAGGACAACCAATTTGGTAGGTGAAAATTAGGTAAAACGTAAATTTCAATAGGAATGCGTCAACACAATTTCCGCAAAGCTCTAAACAAGGTCCATAAGCTTTTTCCGCTCGACGACCACCATCCAACTACCAATCCAATCTAATTTTCAACAGGTGGGTCGCCTGTTGGGCTTAGCTCAATAATTTCTCGTAGGGTCTTTTTACTGTTAATCACATCTATGCTCCTACTGACATTTAATTCTCATGCATTAATTGAAAAAAATTTCACCATCCTTCTAGAAGATAGATCGTGTTAGTGGCCGTGAAACCTCCTCAATTAAATGGTTAACAACATCAGGCTCGCATCATTCATGTCCATAGATATGCATAACAGAAGGGGAAAAAAAAAACAAAAAAAAAAAAGAAGAACGTGGTTAGGCAAACCTAATATTGATGTCAACGTCGAATAGGGGCTTACATCAGATTTAGGGCTGGTTTGGTGCACAAAGAAACACCAAAAAACTCTGAAATTTTATAAAAGTACTGTATCAATTACTAATTCATAAATTATTTCATTTTATCTTATTTTTTGTTACACTAAACACTCTCTTCCTTATTATATGTTAGATTAAAATCCTTAAACGATCTCAATTTAGATAAGAATAGCCCAAATCAAGGAACATGTGCTATAGTGTTTAATCATGTGAAAATATGTAACAAATCATGTACAAAGAGATAAACTTTCCTATGCCAATCTGGGCAGGGACATAAGTTCAAAGGAAAAAAAAAAATGTTTTTCTCCCTTGAAAGCCCAGGTTTTAGATTCTGCAAGCAAAAAGTTGTGAAGTCGGAATCCTCGTACAACTCTTAACATGGGTACATAATTTTTAAACATTACCCATCTCTCATCAAAGCCTTTATTAAATAAATCCAAGAACAACCCCTCTAAAAACTAGATCTTAAAATGAGAAAAGTTCGTATAAGATTTTAAGATGAAAAAAAGTTCATCTCTTGTATAAAACAAATAATTGGGAAGTCCATCTCTTAAAACCTAATTGAAAAATCTTTTTGATACCATCTTTAAATAAGATGGTTCGATGTGGGACAAAATCTAACTCCCTTTGTTCCAAACTGGCTGAATAGTGTAATTTAACACCACAATTTTTATATTTTGTTTATTAAAAATATACACTCCGTCATTTAGGTCCTGTTTAAATTCAGGGGGGGGGTCCTGGCTTCTCGAGCATTCACAGGTGAAACCTTGTACTCCCCTCACAATTTAAAGTCTCGTTTAAAGAAATTCTATGTACTCCTCAGCATCTTGAGTTCAGGCAAGCGATCAAACCAACATCACCAGAAACTAAGAAAATTCTATGTTTCCTTCATTTTACAAAGAAATAATTATAAAAATAAAATATATAGCAAGAAAAAAAAAAATATGCATTTGAAGAAACTGGGTCGAGTGCTTGAAACAATAGCAAAGAGGTTTCAATAAAATCTCAATCTTCAACAACAGAAAAAAATAAAATAAAACTCGGTCGCTAACAAAATCTCAGTCTTCAACAAAGACTCAACAAAAACTTTCGTGACGGAAAGAGAGAGCCTGGAACTCTGGAGTCGACCTCTGCCTCTGCCAGTCCGGGGCGACTTTAGCTTATAGCTCCCTCTTCGGTCACGAGTGCTAACGAAATCTCAATCTTCAACAAAATCTCAACCAAAAAAAAATAAAAATAAAAATAAAAAATAAACTTAGTCACGAAATGTCAGCACTCGAAACCTTACAACAAAATCTAAAAAATGGCTGCGTTTGGAACTTAAAAAAAAAACCAAAAAAATTCAAAAAAAAAAACTAAAAATGTAATTTTTGGATGTTTGGAGTGTAAAAAGTTATTTTGAAATGATGTTTAGATATTTGTGATCGATTTGATATAAAGTTATTAAAAATTATATAAAGTGATACGTGGCACAATTTTAGTAGAAAATCTTAAAAATTTTTGGAGTTTTGTAAAATTTTTTGATACAAATGTCAGTAAAATTCGTAAAAAAATTCTGACAAAACCGTTGGAACATCATATTTTGGTCCGTTCCAACGGATTTTGAAAATTTTTTCAAAAAAAATTTAAATTTTTAGAGTTTAACTTTTGGAATTTTTTAAACTTTTTTGATTTTTTTTTAAACTCGAAACGCAACCTGTATCTATTTTAATTATATTTGCACACACTAAGATCCCCCAAGTCCAATAAATACCGGCCAAATTTGGTGTGGCGTTAGGTGACAGTGGTCCTTTATAAAAGTTTTAGACTTTTATGTAGAATCATAAATTAATAATTTAGACTGTGTAATTATTAAAAAAAGATTGTCACAAGGTAATTATGAATGCATTTACACTGTATTTCATTGACTAAAATCCGATATTACTTAATTTTATCTGTTACTGCAAACGAAACAATTTCAGTATATTTGAGAGATGGTTTCCACCCTTTAAAACATACAAATGAACAAAAAAGAGAATTATCAGCAGAAACATTCAAAACACCCAGACTGCATGTGGATTTTTTTTTTTTTTTACAAATTAGGATATTTATTCATTTTTTCTATTAATTTTTAATCAATCTATTAAATTTATGAGAAAAAAAAAATTTTATACCTTGATAATTTTCATAATAACTGGATTTTTAAATTTCAAAATTTTTGAATTTAAAATGATTGTAAATTAATTATTATATCTTTTAAAACTACCAGGTCTAGGAAGACCTGGACAATCAATACATGCCATCCCAATAATTTTGGACTTACCACCATCACCAAAAATAACAGAACCTTCGTGACAATCTTTCAAGGAGGAAAACATGGACTTGACACCACACATGTACTTTGAGCATCCACTATATAAGTACCACATATTGGAATTTTGGGCTCTAAAAGCTATCTGTGCAACAAAACATTTCAAATCATCACATTATTCATGCTTTCCTAACCTTGTTTTTGAAATAGTTTTTTCTTTTGAAATCAGCTTTTGTGATGATCTTGGGGTTAGATTTAGACACTCGATTATTAACAATATTTTCATGTAGTTTGAATAGAGCTCGTTTGTCTATATTATCATGAAATTGGAGACCACATAACCTACTAAACAAAAAATCTTTTTCCTTTGAAATTCTTGTTAAGGTTGACTTTGATTTGACATATCCCAAAGGTAACCCATACAGTTTATGACAATTAGATCTTATGTGGCCCATAATTCCACAATGATGGCATATAGGAACAAATTTTCTAGAGTATTCCAAATTTGAGGCATACAAATAGGACTTCATGGTATTTTTGCCTCCATATCCCTAAGAGTAATTGGAAGAAGTATTACCTCTAGAGCGACTCTTCACCTTACTTTCACCAAGGCACACTTTCTTTCGAAAATTCTGACTTCTTTGCACTTTTCTTTGAGCTTTCACTATCAAATTTTGAACTACTTGGAATAGAGTGAGAGTTTCTACTGTTATTCTGCATCTTCATTTCCTCTTGTGGTTCATTTTCAGCTTTAGTTACAGGGACAAATTTGATTGGTCCATTTCTATGAGTTGAAGATGGTGAGAGCAATTTTGCACATCCAAGACCAGTTTTATCATTAGGGCATCGTTAAGCTTCCAGTATGTCTTCTAACTTTTCAATACCAATATCCCACTTCTTGAATGAACTAATTGTCTTAGCAACTTTCTTCTTCAACTTTTCCATTTCCTTTTCCAAGTTCGCGTTCAATGACACATACTTCTTTTCATTTCCTTTCATGGAATCAACCATTATTTCCAATTCAGTGACCTTGATCTTGTAGTTGTTGACTTTATTCATTAGTTTCTCTATCTCCATCTTAACATAATTGAGTTTAGAGAGAGCTTTAGCGTTGTGCTTTGCAAGAGCTAGGCTTTGCTAGTATAGCTCATTGTATTTTTCTTGCAGTAACTCAAATTGCTCTTGTAGTTCTTCTTCACATTCGGAATTTGAAATAACACTTCTATCATCTTCACTTGATTCCTTCAAGGGACCAGTGAGCTCAGAATTTTGAGTTAGTTCACCAGTCTTTACCATAAAAGCTAACACCTCAGGAGGGTTGTCATCTGATCCCGATAAATCTGCCTCGCAATTCATCATATCATGATGCTACAAAGAGCTTTTTGTTCTTTTTCTTCAATCTATTAGCACATCATTGCAAAATGACCATATCCTTTACACTAAAAACATTGTTTATCTCCAAATTTTTCCTTCTCTTTTTTCATACTTGGAATTTTCTCCAAATTTTTCTTCATCCTTTTGTTAAACCTTGATGAACTGTTAAAGGGAGTCTTCTTAGAGAAATTTTTGAACTTCTTAACCAAAAAGGGAATGTCATATGCACCCACTTTCGATGTATTAATTTCTTCATTCACTTTCTCACTTACAGAGTTAAGAGCAATTTCCTTATTTCTTTTATTCTGGTTCGCATTAACTTTATATGTCTGCAGTTAGCCTACCAATTCCTCCACCTTTATTCGATCTACATCCTTACTCTCTTCTATGGCTGTCACCTTGGGCTGAACCTTTTTGGGAAGAGACCTGAGAATTTTGCGAACTATCTTTGATTGAGAATAAGTTTCTCTAAGATTTGTTGAAGAATTTACAATATCACTTAGCTTGATGTATAACTGATCAAATGTTTCATTTTCGGCCATCTAATTACCTCAAATGCTGTTGTGAGTCTCTGTTGCTTTAATATTTTCACTGCTATGGTTCCTTCATAAGTAACTTGAAGGATGTCCCATGCTTCTTTTGCCACTTCACAGTAAGAGATTCTCCTAAACTCATCTTGAGACACACTACAGAAGATAACGTTCAATGCTTTATTGTTCCACCCAACAGCTTCATTATCACCAGCTGTCCAGTCTCTCTTTGGCTTTGGTGTGAGGTCTGTGTCACTTATTGAGGGAGGTCTCCAACCATCGTTAATAGAGTCCCACACTCTTTCATCTATAGACTTTAGAAAGGCTCTCATCCTTACTTTCCACCAGTAGTAGTTTGACCCATCAAGGAATGGGGGTCTAACGGATGATTGACCTTCCTTTTGACCATCCATGAATACTTTATGGAGCAACACTCGGACAAAAAGTCTAGGTAACAAAAAAAAAAAAAGCACCTAACGCTCTGATACCAATTGAAAGTCCCAAATCAATTATAAAACAAGCTAAAAAACAGTGAATAAAAGCTCAAATCAAACAATGATAACAAATACTCTAAGATTTGTTAACAAGGGTAAAAACTCCTTTGAAATCAAAAGGAGAAACAACCCCGGATCCTTAAGCGGACCAGACTAGAAATCTTCACAATGTAAAATGAGGTTACAAGGTGTTCAAGGAGAGTACTACAAGTTTTCCCAACAAAAATCCTTTGATCTATTTGTACCCATACTTCCTAACCTTGCTTGCTAGACTCTACCATAACTCACCTCAACACATGAAGAAATCTTTCTTCAATCCTTGAAGAAAAAGCTCCTCAATCTGATTCCACACCATAGATCTGAGTTAGATACTTGAAGATCGAAGCCAAAGAAGCAACATCACGTTAAGACAGAAGATCCCTTAAGCCTATTGTCATCTTCTCAGCTTTTTACTAAAAAATGTAGGGAAACGGTGTGTAGGTGTCAAAAAGCTTACTATTGGAAAAAGTTTTTTTACTTTTATAGCAGAGGAGAGGGGTAAAATAATCTTTTGCTTTCCTTAAAAAGAATCCCAAGCGACAGTGGAAGTAGCTCTTGGGCAAGAGTTTCTCCTTTCATGCTCGTAAGACACACTGGACACATTTGGACAAAACTCTAAAATGTTTTCGGTGACCAGGGAAGCTCGCAGACACGAGCTCATCTTCTCATGCTCGCGAACATCACTATTAACACTTAGTTAAAACAATGTGCTCTTTTTATTCAAAAACAAAGAGAAAGACTTAGGCACAAGCATCTTCAGAACACACATCCATCCTCTTCCTCAGCAGATCTTCCTCCAACCTTTCCTAAGATCCACTAATACACTTTGGCTTGTATTAATGATCCATAGACACTAATTTGTGACATTTTTCTGGAAATTAGCTAAGTGCAAGTTACACGCAAAGGAATTGCCAACACAAATACCCTTACATATGCGATTTTATATTCTCCTTACGTTCAAAATTATAATTTATTCAATAAGATAATCTTCACATAAGTATACATTTATATGAATTTATTTTTATATATAATTATCAAAACAGATTTTTACTTCTATCCTATTTGCCCATAATTATAATTCATTCAATAAGATAATTTTCACACAAGTAGACATTTATATGAATTTATTTTTGTATATAATTATCAAAACAGATTTTTAATTCTATCCTATTCACCCAAAATTATGATTTATTCAATAAGATAATCTTCGCACAAGTATGCATTTATATAAATTTATTTTTGTATATAATTATCAAAACAAATTTTTACTCCTACCCTATTTGTCCAAAATTATGATTTATTCAATAAGACAATCTTCGCAGAAGTATACATTTATATGAATTTATTTTTTCATATAATTATCAAAACAGATTTTTACTTCTACCCTATTTCATCTATATTTTATATTCTACTTGTGTTCAAAATTTATAATTTATTTAACACAAGATAATCTTCATATAAACATATAGTTTTATGTCTTGCACATATTTTTTTTTTTTACTTGTAGTTGTTCATCTATCTAAAATCTTGGAATAGTTTAGTAGTTGGCCTTTAAGAGTAGGGTTTTGATTTATTTGACCAATTTTGCTTCAAAGAAAAATTACGGGGTGTTATTGTAATTTTATTTTAAAATAACTTATTAATTAATATAGATAAACCCCTCTCTCTCATTTTGAATTCTACAATTTATAAATTTTGTTCGATTTATAAAAATTACAACGAGTCTCCCAGGAATACTTGTTAACAGTACCATACATATATGACATGTAATAATACATGATACTTTCACATACATAACTCTATCAAAAATGCGCAATTTATTAGAAATCACTATTAAAAAATAACCCCTGAAAAGCTAAACAAATAAAATATTTTGATATTATGGCTGTAATACGGAGAAAGAGCGTCGGCCCAAGCTCTCGAAAGGGAAGCGGGGGGCTAACATCGGTAACCGATGTTAGCCCGCTGCCACCAGCCAAGGCCACAAATTTTTCCTTTTTTTTTTTTTTTTTATATGTTTGAACGCGGTTTAAATCGCGGATCAAGATTGTGTTTGTGAAAGAAAAAAATTAATTTTTAATTGGTTACTAATTAGTTATTAAAAATTTAATTTTTTTGTATTTGGAAAAAATGTAAATTTGGCAATTTTAAAAAATATCAAAAAGTTAATAACTGGTAGCCAAGTTACCAGGTTTTCTTCCAAACACAGATCTCAACGTCAATCAACCCAAATTTTTTTTTATGGAAAAAAAGTTATATTTTTTAATTGGTTATTGGTTAATTACTAACACTGCTCCCAACAATCTACCCAAATATTATTATAGTATTTTAATTTATATTTATAAATTAAATTTTTAAATATTTTAAAAATATTCATTTAAAATATTTCAAAATTATATTGATAACTGAATTTTTATTATAGTATTTTAATTTATATATATATAATTTATATTTTAAATATTTTAATATTCAATATAATTAATATATAATTCAGTAAATCAAAAATATTTTTATTATTTGAACTAGGATCTTACAAAAAAAAAAAAATATATATTTGGGTTGATTGATGTTAGGCACTATGTTTAGAAGAAAACCTGAGAACTTGGCTACTAGCTATTAATCTTTTGATATTTTTTAAAATCGTCAAATTTATCATTTTTCCAAATACAAAAAAAAAAATTAATTTTTTAGTAACTAATTAAAAAAATTATTTTTTTTTTCAAAAAAAATATATATATAGGTTGATTGATGTTGGAAGTTGTCAAAAAATATATATATATAGGTTGATTGATGTTGGAAGTTGTGTTTGGGAAAAAACCTGGTAACTTGACTACCAACTATGAACTTTTTGTTATTTTTTAAAATGGTCAAATTTATTTATTTTTTAAATACAAAAAAATTAATTTTTTAATAACTAATTAGTGACCAATTAAAAAAATTAACTTTTTTTTTTCCTTTCACAAACACAATCTCGGTCTGTGGTTTAAACCGTGTTCAAACATAAAATAAAAATAAGAAATAAAAAAAGTTTGTGACCCTCGGCTACTGGCAGCAGGCTAACACCCCCCGCTTCCCTCGAAATAGGGCAGCGCAAACGAGCAACGTTGCCAATAAAACATCACTCATACTGAGATATATATCAGAAACTCTACCCTCACCGCCCCAAAATCCCGCATCCCCCGCCCCGCTCTCACGGCAACAGTGCCCCCTCAACAGTGGGCCCCTCTCTCCCACTGTTGCTGTGAGAGCGGGATGGAGATGCGGGATTTTGGGGGCGCTAATGGTAGACTTGCTGGATATATATATGTCGATGTCGGTGTTCCCCCCAACGTGGCAACGTATGATTAATTTCCGCAGAAACGGTGCTGACTCGACTCTGGATGCGTTTGGGCCACTAAAATTTACTGAAAATTTTTAAAAATCTCTAAAATTCTCTGTTACACTTTTGTATTTTTTCCCTCCAAATTTCAAAAAAAAGTGATATATCTACCCAAAAAAATAACATAACTATAATTCCGTTAATCGAATGGAAATAAAATTTTTAGGGATGCCACTACGAAGTCGTGCGCTACAAAAGACACCTATTTTTTTTTTTTAGTTTCTGCATACCGTCCCGATGGAAAATACCAAACCTTTCTGACAGTTTGGTCACTAACGAAAACCGTTCCGTTGGACTTCAAAACTGTTCTGATGGATTCAGCCATGTCTTTGTAGAATCTTCAGACTAGCCATCCCGACGGTAAACATAACCGTTGGGACAGATTCGGCACTATTCCTATCCAAAATTTGAGGCTTGGGCTAGGCGCGCTAAACGCCAAAAGTAACTAAAACCACATTTTTCGTTGTTTTTTGTTATTTTTTGTTACTCCAAATGTACGAGATCTATAAGTTTATCTATTAAAATTTATTTTGGTTTACGGAAAAAAAATATACTGCAACTATATTTTTTTTTTATTAAGTCACTACAGGAGTTGTAATGTAAAAATGAATGGTTAAGATATGATCATAATTTTCTAATTATGATTTAACTTAGAGAGCATTTGGCAGCACAACTTTGAGCAGAAAAATATTAAATTTTGCTTTGGGTGTTTGACAAAATGCCAAATTTTATTATTTTTCTATTTTATTATAGTAAATTCTTAATCCAAAAGTTCCCAAAAGTTATTAAAATTTACCCAAAGATATCAAAAGTTGGTTAAAATTACTAAAAATGACCAATAGTTACTAAATATTTTATCAAATACTTAAAAGTTGAAAAATTATTAAATATTATTACTTGTATTACCAAACACTAAAATTACAACTAACAACTTTTAATAAAAAAATTACCAAAAATTACTAAAAACTATGATCCATTGCAAGGGTTGCAATGAGTCTATCTTAATTTTTAGTATGGTGTGACTTTTTATATTCTCTAATAATTGTATTTTAATTAGATTTTGTTTAACTTTTATTTTTATTTTGAAATTAATTTTATGACACTAAATTGGACTATTAGATTAAATATAAACAAATCATGGCCGTTGATGGACGACCCTTAATTTATTTTCTAAATAATTTAATGATCATTTAATAGTCCAAATCATTTAACGATGCAAATTTTCTCATAATTTATTTATGTACATCTCAATCCTTCATTTTTATACTATAGCCTAAGAACTCGTATATTTTGTTATCTTACAACTTTTTCCCTCTCACACATGAAATCAATAGTTATAAAAGAAATTATATTTTACATTGATTAAAAGATAAAATTTGGGAAATAAGTTACTTAAATGTAAAAAAACTATTTTTTAATCAGTTTAGAAGAAATTTTTTAATTTTTAATTTGATAACATTTCTTAATTTTTAATAACATAATAACAGACTTAGCACAAGTCCAAAGCTATTGAAACAAGTGTCTTGTAAGCTTTCCAAAAAAGTAAGCGTTCATTTGATCAACCTTTTTGGGACTTGTTTTTAAAATAATAAAAATAACTCAAAACACATTCATTTATTCATAATTTTAAAACTAGGTTTAAAAAATAGAAAACTGACTCACATATAACATAAAAAATGGTTAAAAATCGTGTTTAGTCTTTTTAACACAAAATAAGAAGAATCACGAAATATGGAAAAATAGAAAATATTATACCAAATATATTTTCAATATTCTTAAAACATTAATATCAAAATAAAAAATAAAAAAACAAAATTAAAAAATAGAATTGCAAACCAAATACTGCCTAAGTTTTTTAGTTTGTAATTTTTCACTTTTATTTATTTTTAAAATATAAATGCGTATATTAGGTGTGCTTAGAGTTATATAAAATTATATAAATTTATAAAAGTTAGTGTCTCGTATTTTGTATAAAAAATAAAAAATTTAAAAATTTTACAATCTCGTAATTCGTATTTGTAAAGATTTTTAAAATTTTATATTTTTTTGTTTTCCACTAAACGGTGCCATTATAATATTTTCAAGTTTATACTGTTTTATTCATTAAATTATAAAAATATATATAAATTAAAAAAAAAAATCTTGGAGGATTCTAGAACTAGGCGATTTCATCATCCAATTACCGTTGAGTGTGTTGAAAATTATTTTGTCAGTGAGTCAATTCAAGTTTCATCGTTTAAAATGATAAAAAAATACGATAAAATGAAAAAAAACTATGAATTCATAATTTGTACAATAAAATAAAGATAAATAATTTTTAAAATTTTTAAAAATTTTCAAAATTTTTTTTTTCGATGTTTAGCAAGTTAAACGCAACCCTAACACTGCACGTTGACAACGACCCTCATTCAAAATGACATCATTGAAGGGAAGAAAATTCCTCAAAGGACTGCTTCGATAAATATTAATTATTGATGTATACGTCCATCTGAATTCAAAATTAAAAGCACCTATTTAAAAGTTAATTTTTTTTATTTGAAAAGGAAAAAAATTTCAATAATTAGTTTTTCCTTCATAGTTTAAGAAAAAAATTTTCAAATGTAAAAAAAATAATTTTAATGATTTTAGAAAACAACAGAGAAAAAAACTAAATAGCTAAAAGCTAATAAGCTCGTTGTTTCCCAAACACCACATTCGGCTAAGTCTTGGGTTAGGAAGAAAAAAAAAAAAAATTAGATTTTTTATTTTTTTTTTTTTGTGTTTGGGAAGAAAAAAACACTAACTTTTTAATATAATAGCTACCTTTTTAACTTTTTATTATTTTGATATTTTTATCCTATAAGATTTAAAAGAAGATAAAAATGTAAGAAGATAAATTTAATCATTTTAATAAAAAAAAAACTAAAAAGTTAAAAATCGATAACTGAAGTACCAACTGAAAAATGCTAAAAAGAAACCTAAGACTTTTAGCGTTCCCACGTTCATGTACCTGAGCTCGGGGAGCAACAATATTTCCCCCTTCTGTGAGTTACATAAAATTTGTGGGAGCGACAATGATGGAGCTATATATTACATAGCAGTGGTGCAGTAAAAATACAAATG
>QLOD02160573.1:0-13403 GCA_003260245.2 Sideroxylon spinosum
ATATACTACAATATTTAAAGTATGGTGATGGAAGGAAATCAAATTTTTAATTATGTAATAAAATATATATTAGGACATGTAAGACAAGATATAGCAAGCAAACAATATTAGAGTTTTAAGGAGATCAAATTTGAATCTTTTAATGCTTCTAAATGATTAGAAATTTCAAGGATATAATTTAGGTTGAGCCTATATATACTTCACAAATAATATCTCATATTTTATTTTTTTATTAAATAAAATTACCAAACTATTCATTTTTGACTAACTATTCTTATATCTAATTTAAAATGATATAATTATCTTTTTATAAAGAAAATATTTACAAATTTGAATCCTACAAGAGAATAGAAAAATTATTTTTTAAAAATACAATAATTTCCATTTCTATTCATAATTTTTGCAATAATATAAAAAGAAATTTTATTTTATTTTGTTTCATAATTTAATCAAATAAATTAATTAACTCCTTTCGTTACTTCTATTTGTAAACTTTTGTATTTTAATTATTGTTTTTATTCTCAAATCATTCAGTAAAGTCCCATAAGTTTTAATTCATATATATATATATATCTATATTAGTTAGAATGAACGTGCGATGCACGTCTATTTTTATTCTTTTATATATTTAAATTTAAAAATAAGTTAATAAAGAAAAACAAAAATATTATTTTAAAAAATTTTAAATCTAAATAAAATCTTTATATCTTTTTTATTTTTTTTTGGTAAGTATTTTCATATGTACTTACTAATAATAATTTTGTACTATTCCTTCATTATGTTATTAATAAAATTTTTAGGAGTACAAATTTGTTTCCAAATTAAAATAGAAAAAATAATTTTTTAAAATTATATACAAAAAATTAATTTACTTGTCAAATAAAGATTTTAATTTATTAATAAATAGCACGCATAATTAATTTAGTTTTTGTAATTAAAATATAACATGATAAATAAATTACATTATTACTTAATTATACTCGTTGAGAATCAAATTTGGGTAGAAATTCAAGAATTAGTTGAAATAATTTGTTAAAAAATAATTATATATGTAAAATAATAAAAATTTAAAAATAAATTTATTGCATTTTTTATTTTCCTTTTTAGTTATAAATATTAATAGTCTTAATTTTTTTTGATCTCAATTATCAAAGTGTAATGAAATAAGATGACAATAATATTTAAATTGAACTATAATTCTAAATTTTATATAATGAAATAAAATTTAATTATTACTAAAAAAATAAAAAACTATAAAATTATTTATGACTTTAAAAATATATGCTATCAAATAAAATAATTATTGATATATCAAACATTTCAAAGAAAATAGTAAACAAATAATTTACGATAAACGTTATGATAAATTATAATTTGAATAAATGATAAAATCAAATAAAGATTTATAATAGAAATTAAAATGATTTGGATTAAAAGGATATATATTTAATATTATAAAATTATACTATGAATTACATTTTTAAATTTATAAAATTATATTTAACAACGCATATTTTAAAATAATGCATCCTATCTAAAACATATAACTAAAAACTAAATTAAAATCATAAATTATATTTAATGAAATTATATTTAATAAGATCATAAAATTGTCACTTAATATTACAATTTTTATCTATATTCAATTCTAATATTAATGTAAATTTGGGGTAGGCTTGGTTTTGGGGTGGTGTGTGTGGAAGGTTAGGGCAGGAAAAGGCTCGGGTTGTTGGGTTTCTCGATGTGTGTGTGTGTTGGGGATGACTGTAGTTATTTGAAATTTTAAAAATTTGAAATGTAACTCTTGAAATGATGTTAAAAAAATTAAAAGTTAAGAAAAGTAAAATTTTTTGAAATTTGGAGTTAAAAAAAAAATTATTTTGTAATGATTGATTTGGTAATTATTTGAAATTATTTTAAAATTTGTTTGTGCTTGTTTTGATCGAAGTGACTTTTGGCAAAATTTTAATTGAAAATCTTGAAAATTTTAAAGTTTTATAAAACATTTTAGTACAAATATTAGTCTAACTTTTTAAAAAATCTATTCAAATTAATTGGAATGGATTTTGATAGATTTATTAAATAGTTTAACTCTTGGGAATTGAAAAGGTTGAAAAATATTCAAGTTTTTTTGGGAGTTTTTTGGAGTTTTGTTTTTAGCTTCAAACGCTCCTTTAGACGCTAAATTATTTTTATGTGCCTTTTTAGAACTTTTTTTTAGTTACAAAATTAATTTTAATGTGTTTATTACTTAAATTTTAAATACATCTATTTTTACACTCTTTAAATTTGTTAAAAATTTGGAACTTGAGTTATTTTTAACCGTTGAAATTACTCAATGGACACGATTATTTTTATTTTTATTTTCACTTTGGTTGTCTTTTCTGTTATTATCTTACTATCTTTTAATTAATGATTTTATTTTTACAGGTTATTTTTTACAATTTTTCATGTAAAATTACTTTATAAATTTAAATTTGAGCTATTTGCATATTAAACTAAATTTTTGTGCCTTTAGGGACATGTAATTTCTAGTAATAATTAAAATAATGACACCTATTTATATTAGAATGATAGTCTTGCCTTATTAATAAGCATGGTATTAAAATATTTAAAATAACAAACAAAAGATTGAGAACATAAGAGTAAAAAAAGTATATAATAATTAAACCATCTAAAATATGTCATTCATCATGTATTCAAAGCTTGTATTGCAGCATATATGTCATGATAAAATTAATATCAAAACTGATTCACTAATTATATGTATAAAATTTTTTCAACTTTTCCAGATCTTCTAGACGTTCTAATAAAAACTTTTAGGGTACTATGCATACTATCATAAACTTAAGACTAAAAAAAGTTACACTAAACACATCATTATTATAAATTTTTTTATTTTATCCAAACATTAGGGCAATACATACTAAAAGTTATTAAATATCCTTACCATTGAACATGCATTTTCCTTCCCCTTGCTAGAATAGCTTGCTATTTCTTTTCCTTTGCACATCTTGTTTGCCTTAGACTTTGCCTTTAAAAAATAAGTTTAAATAATGAATATCTTGCTATTTTACCTTCCAATGAATAAATAAAAAACAAATATTAAAATTATTAAAGAACTCACCACTGAAAATACATTCACCTTTCTACTATAGGTAACTTTCTCATTTCCTTTGGACATCATGTTTGTTCTTTCCTTTCTGTTTAAAAGAATAGGTAAAAAGTATAGATTCATGATATACTACTTCATATTTATTATATTAAAACAACACCTTATTATATTAGAATAATAGTCTTACCTCACAAATACACATAGCATTAAAGTCTTGTTCATCGCGAATCACAACACCTATATTTTTTTCACACAAAAATTGAACCTATACATACAAAGGCATTTGAGAGAAGAATAAATAGACGGTAATATAATTTTCATGCCATGTCTTAATTTTTTCTTTTATTGATGAGTGTCGTAAGTATGAGTTATTTGTAATACCTTAAAATTTGATAAAATAAAATGAGTAAATGGATTATAATTTACCGTTCGATGTAATTTTGCATCCACCTGTATTTTAAATAATGTAAGCAAAAGTACATATTAACCATAATGAAAACTGAGCTACTTAAGAAAATAACTTACATGACCAAAAATTATGATGTCTTTCATGATCACAGAGTGCTACAAGTTAATTATGTTGCAACCCAAAAATTTATTAAAATTAAACATTAATTGTGAAAACAAATACTCATCTATACTTTATTGAATAACCCTTTTAACTCACCAACCAAAGTAAGCTATTATTTGTAATTTTTATATGAAAAAAAAAGACCCATGTTATCTATATTTTACATCCACAAAACATTTGTTTCTTTATTCCGCATTGATAAAATTCAATAGTTTAACTTTTTCTTTTACCTACATAAACAATAAAATTAATAAATAATAAATGTTAAAAACTCATAAATTCTAAAAAAAGACTCACTTTTTTGGATCCTAAAAAGAAATTTACTTGTTCATAGGTTCTAAAAAGGGGAACTTCTTGCTTGAAAATTAATTTGATTGTTAAATTTATATATTTTAATTATATTATTAATTAAATTTAAAATATAAATAAAAATAGAGTTGAAATAAAAAATACAAATAAAAAACTTGAATAATAATTAGATTATTTTTCTTATAACAACAATTCTTATTATTTCTAAAATTTAAAAATACAAAAAAGTAATAATTAGGTCCCTATAGTAGTTATTTTTTTAAATTATAAAGCACACATGATTAACAATAATAAACTAAGATCTAACGGTTAAGATTGAATTTTATTCTTCAATAAATGGTTGAGATATTTTACATTCATAATGTTTTGTTGTCCCACATCGCTAAAACACAACATTTTTATTTTTTCGTTTACCTATAAAAGCACTAGAATTGTGTCATATGATTTTAGTATATAATAAATGTAAAATACTCATGGATTCTAAAAAGAGACCCACTTTTTTAGGTTTTGAAAATGAATTTACTTGTTCATGGGTTCGAAAATGGGAACCACTTGTTTAAAAATTTAATATGATTATTAAAATTATATATTTCAATTATATTAGTTATTAAATTAAAAATACAGATAAAAAATAGTGTTAAACTAAAAACACAAATAACAAAAAGCTTAAATAATAATTAGATTATTTTTCTTATGACAACAACTCTTAGTATTTTTAAAATTTAAATGTACAAAACAACATCAAATATTAATTAGGCACAGAGTAGTTATTTTCCTAAATTCTAATGTTAAATTTAAATTAACCACATTTACTATATTTATTTTATTTTATAAAGCACGTATGATTAATAATAATATTTTTTATTTGAGAATTTTTATAAAATCAATTAAAAATTTATTATCAAGTTCTATGAGGCATTTTTTATATTCATCATTGTATCTTTTTTATTTTTACAAAAATTTAAACAAAATTATTCTTGGGGGAGTATTTTTTTAAACTATAATTTTAAATTTAAATTGGTAAGATTGACTATTTACATAATAAAATAGGATAATTTTTGAAAATATTTTTCTCACAAACTAAGATTTAAAAGTTGAGATTGATTTTTTTTCTTTAATGAATGGCTTAGATCTTTTACATTTTCATAAAACATTTGTTTCTCTATCCCACATCGTTAAAATATAACAATTTTACATTTTCTTTTACCTATAAAAGCACTAGGATAGTGGCCTATGATTTTAAAACTCATAGATTCTGAAAAAGGGACAAACTTTTTTAAGTTCTGAAAAAGAGATTCACTTGCTCATGAGTTTCAAAGAGAATCCACTTGCTTAAAAATTAATATAATTATTAAATTTATATATTACTAATACAGATAAAAATAGAGTTGAACTAAAAATCACAAAAAAAAAAGAAACTAAATAGTAGTTAGGTTTTTTTTTTTTTTTTTTCCCTTATAACAACAAACTCTTAGTTTTTTTTTTTTTTTTTAAATTCGAAAGTACAAAAAAGGAAAAAAATCAAATATCAATTAAGCTTGGAATGAGTTATTTTTCTAAATTCTAAATTAAATTAAACACATTCATTGTATTTGTTTTTAATTTAAAAGCACATACGATTAATAATAATATTTTTTATTTGAGTTATTTTTACAAAATTAATTAAAAATTTATTATCAAATCTTATGGGATACTCTATATGTTCATCATTCTATTTTTATTTTTATTTTTATAAATATTTGAATAAAATTAGTTTTGGGGGAGTGATTTTTTTAAATTCTAATTTTAAATTTAAATTGGTTTGGTTAATTTTTTGTTAAGCAGTGCCATATGTATGAATTATTTGCAAGTAATATAAAAATTTTGAAAGTAAATAATTTAATACTAAGATAAATAATTTTTATAAATTTTGACATAAAACTTTTCTTATTAAAAAATAAAAATAAAACAATATATAAATATATAAAATACATAAAAAAACTTAGTTTTTAATATTTTGGACAAGATTTTGTCAGCATTGTTAAATATGGTAAATATATTGTATCATTACCATATTAGAAGTCCTACCATATTAGGAATCCTACCATAGTTAGAATTATTTTCTCTTATATATATTGTAATCCTTATAATCATTCAGATACACAATTCAATACACGGAAGATTATTTCTTTCTCCAATATTAATAACATGGTATTAGAGCGGTAGTTCTGATCTTTCTTCATCGGTCATCTTTCCGGTAAAGTCTGATTTTGTTACATCTCATCAACAACCTTGAAGAAGCTTATTTCGCTTCTTTCATCTTTTCTATGGTACTTATTCTAGTATCTTCATATATCAGTGGATTCGTCTATCATAGACGAAGCTAACGCCACCAACCAGGACCCGAGATTGTCTTCCACGCGCCCTCACGCGAGGCCTGAACTTTGCCCGTGAACTCATGCACTGTCACGTGCCGCCGCCGCCTCGCAGACATCTTCCATGCGCTGTCACGCGTCGTCACGCGCTTTTTCTGCCTGTTGACGTCAGCCCTACGTGGTGTCAAACCACGCTGTGCCACGTGGCCCGTGATTCTGTTGCACCTGCCTCACCAGATCACAACCTAGAGCCACTCTCAGCCTGCCACGGCGTGCGGCGTTGCTGGGCCCGATGCACGGAATCAAAGCCAACCGGTTCACTCAGACCGGTTCTGGTTCCTCTCTTCTTTTGTTGGCTGGTTCAGCCACTTTCTTGCTCTGCTTCAACCGGTTCGGACCAGTTCCTAGCATATTTCGACGTTCCGAATGCACTGGTGATCTTTGTTTTATCTAATTCTAGTCTAATTTTGGTCTACTCTTATTTTGCAATATAAAAGCGGTTTTTATAGACCGCTCTGATAATATTATGTCCCTATTTGTCATCTTGGATGTGACTAATTATGTTTTATGGGCCCAAGCCCTCTCTGGCTTTATCAAAGGGCGTCGTCTATGGCGTATTATCTCTGGCTCTCAGACAAAACTAGTTAAGCAAGATAAAGAGGATCAGTCTGATTTTGATGATCGTCTTGATGATTGGGAAAGCAAGAATTATCAGATTGTCACTTGGTTTCGTGCCACTACGATTACTTCCATCAGCATTCAGTTTGGTCGTTTTTAGGACGATGATCAATATCCCTCCCGGCTAAAGCTATTTGGGACTTTTTGAAGGAACGCTATCAGACAACTGGATATGCTCATCAGTATCAGCTACTTCAGACTCTTCAGCGCATGCGTAAAAAGTATGGACAAATCTTGATTCTCTTATTGCCTGGCACAGTAAGAAGCAATCTCTCACCGCTCGGTCTAGTACAGAAGCGGAATATCGTGCCCTTGCTGATACTACTTAGGAGCTAGTATGGCTTCGATGGCTTCTTACTGATATGGGTGCTTCTCACACCGTTGCCACTGTCTTATATTGTGACAATCAGAGTGCCATTCAGATTGCTCACAATGACGTCTTTTATGATCGTACAAAACATATTGAGATTGATTGTTATTTCATACGACAACATGTAGTTCGTGGTACGGTTCGTCTTCTCTCTGTCACATTTGCTGATCAAACTACTAATATGTTTATCAAAGCACATCCTTCAAGTCGTTTTTCGGAATTATTATCCAAGCTCAAGTTATTTCTTGCGTTACCACCTTGAACTTAAGGGGGTGTTAAATATAGTAAATGTATTGTATCATTATCATATTAGGAGTCCTACCATATTAAGAATCCTACCATAGTTATGATTATTTTCTCTTATATATATTGTAATTCTTGTAAGCATTCAGATACACAGTTCAATATACAAAAGATTATTTCTTTCTCCAATATTAATAACAAGCATGTTTAATCCAAACCCAATTTCAATAACTAAACGGCCTCAATATTATCTTCAAAAACTGAAAAATATCCACCGTAAACAAATCTATAATTAGTCTTCTGCAGTGGTTTAGTTGAGATTTTTAATGCAAAAACATGATTTATTGCAGTATACAAATATATATATCAGCAGTTTTTGTCAAATGTCATTACTCGAAAAACTGAACCACTGGACTTGGCCAACGATGTTGATCCATAGCAACTTGGAGGTCCTGGATGTCTATTGACTGCGTGCAATTAATTAATATGATCTCTATTCAATTTTTTGGCTTTGAATTAATATTTGTTGACACCACGGCGTAAATCCCTCTCACAATTTGAGCAGCTTGCAATACAACGCAGACATATTACCTTGTTGGTTTTTGATTATGTATTATAATAAAACACAATAATTTTTTAAAATATCTCTCTCATGAATTGAAATTCAAAAATTGAAATTGAGTTTCTTTCTTCAACAAATAACTTACTTATTTTACATATTCATAAATCTTTGTTTTTTTATCTAATATCGTTAAAATACAATAATTTCATAATTTTTTTTTACGTATAAAACCACTAGAATTATAGTATATGATTTTAAAACTTATAGGTTCTAAAAAAAGATCAACTATGTTTAGTTCCGTAAAAAGATTTACTTGGTCATGAGTTTTAAAAAAGAACCACTTGCTTAAAAATTAATATAATTTTTAAATTTACATCTTTTAATTACGTTAGTAATTAAATTAAAAATACAAATCAAAATGGAATTGAACTAAAAAACACACCGTCACCAAAAAAAAAAAAAAAGAAGCTAAATATTAGATAGTTTCTTTTTTCTCGTATAACAACAACTCTAAGTTTTTTTTAAATTCAAAAGTACAAAAAAAATCAAATATTAATTAATCTCCGAAAGAGTTATTTTTCCAGATTCTATTTTCGAATTTCAATTAATCACATTTACTTTATTTTTTTGAATTTATAAAGTACATATGATTAATAATAATATTTTTATTTGGGTTATTTTTATAAAACTAATTAAAAATTTATTATCAAATCCTACGTGACATTCTATATGTTCATCATCTCCTTTTTTTTTTTTTTTTGTTTTATAAATATTTGAACAACATTATTTTTGTGGGAATAATTTTTTTTTCTAAATTTTAATCTTAAATTTAAATTGGTAGGATTAATTTTTGTTGAGTGGTGCCGTAAGTATGAGTTATTGGCCAAAAATATAAAAATTTTGAAAGTAAATAATTTAATACTTACATAAATAATTTTAATAGTTTTGACATAAAAACTTTTCTTATTAAAAAATAAAAATAAAACAATATATAAATATATAAAATACATAAAAAAAAACTTAGTTCTTAATATTTTGGACGAGATTTTGTCAGCATGTTTAATCCCAAACCCAATTTCAATAACTAAAGGGCCTCAAATTTTTTTTCAAATCTATAATTATAATTATTCTTCTGCGGGGGTTGCATGATTTATTGCTGTATACAAATATATATATATCAGCAGTTTTTGTCAAATGTCCCTACTGGAAAAATTGAACCACAGGACTTGGCCAACGATGTCGATCCATAGCAAGTTGGAGGACCTGGTTGTCCATCGACTGCGTGCAATTAATTAATATGATCTCTATTCAATTTTTTGGCTTTGAGTTAATATTTGTTGACACCACGGCGTAAACCCCTCTCACAATTTGAGCAGCTTGCAATACAACACACAGACGTATTACCGTGTTGGTTTCTGATTATGTATTATAAGAAAACACAATAATTTTCTAAAATGTCTCTCTCATAAATTAAAATTTCAGAGATTGAGATTGAGTTTTTTTTTTTTTTTTACGAATAACTTACTTATTTTAAATATTCATAATTATTCTAAATATTCATAACCCTTTATTTCTCTATCCAATATCGTCAAAACACAAAAATTTCATATTTTTTTTTTATTTATAAAACCACTAGAATTATAATATATGATTTTGAAACTCATAAATTCTATAAAGAGACCAACTTTATTGAGTTTTGCAAAGAGATTTACTTGCTCATGAGTTCTAAACAATGACCACTTATTTAAAAATTAATATAATTTTTAAATTTATATATTTTAATTGCATTAATAATTAAATTAAAAATACAGATCAAAATGGAGTTGAACTGAAAAACACACAAAAAAAAAAAGGTGAATATTAGTTAGTTTTTTTTTTTCTTATAACAACAACTCTGAGTTTTTTTAAAATTCAAAAGCACAAAAAAAATATCAAATATTAATTAAGCTTCGAAAGAGTTACTTTTCTAAATTCTATTTTTAAATTTAAATTAATCACGTTTACTATATTTTTTAAATTTATAAAGCCCATATGATTAATAATAATATTTTTTATTTGGGTTACTTTTATAAAACCGATTAAAAATTTATTATAAAATCTTATGTGACATTCTATACGTTCGTCACTCTACTTTTTTTTTTCTTTTATAAATATTTGAATAAAATTGATTTTGTGGGTGTGGATTTTTTTCAATTTTTATTTTAAGTTTAAATTTGTAGGATTAATTTTTGTTGAGTAGTGCCATAGGTACATGTTATTTACTAATTCTATTATATTTGGAGGGGCTAGTTATATTATATTTGGAGGAGGTAATAATTATCCAAACTAATGAATTTGCCTAATTAAATTTAAATTAAATGAGTTTGAACCCAACTAAAATTATTAACAATTAGAATTGGGTGGATACAATAATACTTACTTGACTAATAAGTTTAAGTGAATTGATAATAACCTATTAAATACTCAATTATTTGTTTCACTAGTGAAAGTAAACATCTGATTTGTATATGTAAAATTTTCATATAGAAATAAACATTGACAAAAATAAAGTAAAGAAAATCACCAATCACCAATTGTATAAATACTTACAATCATGCAATGCTGAGTAGTTTTTTTTTTTCCCAAAATTGGAATGCACTAGAATTTTACTTCTAAAATACCTGTATGATGTACGGTTTTATGAATTATAATTTTTTAAAAATTAAATTATTTTAATTAATAAAAATATTATAATAAATAAAAATTATTACCATCATATTTATGTGTGTCTACCAACAAAATAAATAAAAAAAAAAAATCAACATATCAGTTACAAAAGAGCAAAAAATTTCAATTTTTTTTAGGTAGAAATCAAGTCAAATGTTAAAAATATTCGTCTCTTACTACAAATTTACAATTGAATATATGGATTTCATTAAAAAGTCAAAACCAAAATAAAAATAATAAATTTCATAAGATCTGTTGCAAAAAAAAAAACGAAAACGAAAACAAAAAGCCAAGCAAATCTGCTTTGATTCTATCACGTACCAATTGTACCACTACTATGTCACACTCCGAATTTTTCACAACCTTGAAGTACGAACAGTTAACTACAAGTAACCAAAATCATCTATTTAATTTAAGTAAAGCTAATCATATTTGACAATAACGAAATCAAATCTCCAAACTTAGATAACAAATTAAAACTCATTTATAGTCTCTCAAACCGAGACATATACAATAATGAAGTCTAATTTATAAAAAATAAAATCAAAAAAATTCCAATAATTATACAATTCTTCTTCCTAAAACATAATAACCTACTCAAATAATTTATTCTGCCCAAGTAGTCCCATCACGATTACCATCATTTGGTGCAATACTCGCATACTTGTAGGGGGTGTGAGATATAAATTTAATTTTTTTTTCTAATTTAGGTTATGACAAAAATGCAAAAAATTAATTAATTAAAATAAATACTATTATATACACATAAATATGTTTTATTTTCTGATATTTTTTAATCCATTAAATAAATATATATATATTATAATTTTACATTTTTTTATTTTTTATTTAATTTTATTTTTACTTTTTTCTAATTGATTTTTCTCTAAATACAACTTTAATATATATATATATATATATATATATATGAAGTGTTTGGTGAAAAAAATTTGGTAAAAAAGTACAATAAAAGTATAAAGATTTGACATAAAAATGATGATGGTAAAATTTAATTAGAAGAAAATACGAATTTTTTTTTTGTAATTTTTGATAAATTTTATTATTTGACTTGAAGCCAAGGTCATGAAGTCGGACCGTGTTTTGCAAGGCATCGTTGACTCACTAATATGTGTACACGTATGAGTTCTTAGATGGCGTAAGAGTCTGAATGTACCACGTTTCCAACCCGCGCTCAAATTCTAAAACTAACCGCCAAACTATTTATTATTATTACTATAAATATTTATGTAGCAAAGTTAACCTTTTCTTAAATTTAAAAGTTATTTAATACTTTATTTAATTAATAATTTATATTAATTTTAAAATTTTGAGATAAAATCACAAATTAATTCACAAAATATTTTAAAAAAATACCTCATATAATTAATATTTCAAAAATTTTATATTAGCAAATTTTTTTTTACTACCGAATTAAATATTAATAAAAAATAATCAAAGTAAGACTTAAAAATTGAATCATCACATACTTGCTTATTTTTTTAATTTTTTTTTATTTTTTCACTTCGTATGGCATGTACAAGTGTGTATGTATTAAATATGTAATCAGATTACTTTAAAAGTCCAAATGGGTTCTACACGTTTTCCAACTGTCAACACGCATTAACTTAATGCCGTCATCATCATCACTTCATTATTATTATTATTTAAAAAAATAAATTACAACCGCCTATTCATTCTCTAAGTATAATAGTTAAAAGAAATGACCTCTGAATATGCTTATATGCTCAAGCCTTCAATTTTTTCTTCAATCTTTTTGCTGTATTACACAACATAGAAGCAAATTACGAAATCAATTAGGGAATAGGTTTCGTTACTTTGTACTGTAAATTTAAAGAATGCCGGTAGTACACAATTGTCTTATTAATTAAACTAGTAATGAACTTTTTAGATCACTGTTTGGAAGGTATAATTACTAATATTGCCCTAACATACATATGTGTTAACTATAGATTAAGAACCCAAAAAAAAAGGTAAAATATATAGTGTGCTTCACTTTAATTAATTATTTAACCCTTGATTGAGAAATTATTGGATGGTCTCTTAATTGCAACCGACTTGAAACCGAGCACGCAATTGAAATCAAGTTGTCTTTAAATTAAAAACTGCTTAATTGTTTTTCAATTTTTGTTTACAGAACTCTCAAGAGCATGCATGCATATGTGAGTACAATCAGTGAGAAGTTTGTGGGAGAAGGTATAGAAGATCAAAGAAAATTTCTATATTCTGGCTTCCAAAAACACCCATATTTCAATCACGCGTAGAGACGATTACCACAAACAATGCATTCCCAAAATGACTTTTGAGATGCCAAAGCACAGAAACCATAAAACTTTACATACATGAAGTTCTATATATCTGGTTGATTACTGTTTTAAAAAAAATATATCTATATATATATATATATCATATACTGATCAATTGACAACATGACACTTGCTCCTGATCTCACCTTGGGTTCCAGTGAGAACCTCAAT
>QLOD02160617.1:0-37984 GCA_003260245.2 Sideroxylon spinosum
TGGTTTAATTAGAAAGGATTATCAGAAAGATTGTCCAACTACTTTGTCCAGTTGTGATACGACCCTGGTTGATTCACTGACCAGGTTTCTTCTTTAAACCGAGATTCAATTCCTCGGTTTAATTAGAAAGGATTATCAGAAAGATTGTCCAACTGCTTTGTCCAGTTGTGATACGACCTTGGTTGATTCACCGACCAGGTTTCTTCTTTAAACCGAGATTCAATTCCTTGGTTTAATCAGAATGGATTATCAGAAAGATTGTCCAACTGCTTTGTCCAGTTGTGATACGACCCTGGTTGATTCACTGACCAGGTTTCTTCTTTAAACCGAGATTCAATTCCTCGGTTTAATTAGAAAGGATTATCAGAAAGATTGTCCAACTGCTTTGTCTGGTTGTGATACAAATTTGGTTTATTCACTGACGAGGTATGTTCTCCTAAACTTAATAGTTAATTCATTGCTACTTGGTCCATTCAAAAGCCCCGACCACAGTCGGATGCAAAAGGAATGTCAATATCTCTATTAATAACAAGGCACGAACGAAAATTTTACAAGGTAGTTATTTCAATCCTCAAAAGTCAAGCTTTTAAAACTCCATTTCTTTTTTATCACACAAGTATTTGATTGAAAAAGCAAAACGCATCACTTAAGCAGTTATCAGTTTCAGGAATAAAGTTATTATGTTGATTTCTCTGATATTAAAGGGTTGCTTCTTTATTGAGTCCGTCAACTTGCTTTGGCTTAAGGATGAGTTAGAATGGTAGTTGCCATTTCGA
The DNA here is from genome assembly GCA_003260245.2 of Sideroxylon spinosum. Taxonomy (NCBI): domain Eukaryota; kingdom Viridiplantae; phylum Streptophyta; class Magnoliopsida; order Ericales; family Sapotaceae; genus Sideroxylon; species Sideroxylon spinosum. The sequence continues at coordinate 777 of QLOD02160617.1, forward strand.
AAAGGTAAATAATGTTCGTGAAAAAGAAAAGAGTTAGTTTCCCCCGACCATTCAGTTATGATGACAAAAGTGCTTAAGGCATCTTAACAGAAGTCACATTGATGAAGTTGAATTTTAAAGTACACACACAAGGAGAAACAATGGTAAAACAAGTCTTCTCATTAATATAGAGTTAAAGGAAATATTTCATATAGCTACGTTTTATACAAAAAGCATTTCATACAAAGCCCTCAAGAAAAATAAAAGAAATTCATTTCTTGGCTTCTTCTTCCTTCGAAGCATCCTCCTTGCCTTGGGTGGGCTCCCTCCGGGTTAGCTCAAGGGGAGGAGATCGAGGGTCGCGTTCGAAGCTGAACAACGGAATCGCGTTGTCTGGATTGGAGAAAGGAACACCCCTGTATGTCTCGGAAGCAGGGTCAACTTTCAATTTAGACATAGCCGCTTCCCAGCCATCCAGGAACTATTCATTCTTGGCATCCATCAGCTGATTCACAAAATCGTTAAAATTGACCTTGATCTCCTCGTTAGCCTTTGACTCAGCAGCCTTCACGGACTTTTCAGTCTCCAGCTTTGCGGCCTTCACTTCGAGCTTCAACTTGGCATTAGCTTCCTTGAGCTCATTCTGCTCTCGGTTGCTGTGCTCCAGTTGTTCTCGAGTCTTCGATTGTTCCTCTCTGGCAAGGGCTAACTCTGCATGAGCTTTCCCGAGTTTGCCGATCTTCTGCACGAGCTCCTCATCCTTTGTAGCCACCTCTCTCAGAGCCACATTCATTTTTCTTTCGGCAGTTTTGGCTCTGTCGTCGGCGGCCTTTATTTTTGAGTCGGCGGCATCAAGTTGTTCCTTGAGCCTCCGGATCTCTTTCTCCGAGCTTCTTTCTTTTGCCTTGGCTACGTCAATGTAGGCATCGTCGCGCTCGGCCTTGGCATGAATGGCTTTCGCCCTTGCAATAAGCTCCATGGATTGAAGACTCGACTGTAACAACATAGCCAAAACGTTAGTAGAAGATAAAATTTATATAAGAAAAATCAGTAGGTCATGAAAATGAGAAGTGAGCACTTACGAGAATCACATCTTTCATCAAGGATATGCAGAGATCATCCATCCTTTGCCTTTTAACAGCGGCAACATCCCGATGAGGGAGGACTCCCTTCAGATATTCCTCGAGGTGGTTTAGAGCGGTGTCCTTGATGGTGAAGGGACGCTCGAATGGGAATTGAAGGCTCAGGACAAGGATTTTTTGAATGAAGGGTTCTGCATCCTACACTAGGTTGGGAGGATATATGACTTGGAGTGGAACTACAGCAGAGGTCCCAGTGCCCGTCCCCCTCGAGTCTGTCCGGGAAGGTCTGTGAGGAGGTCGGGACGGCTCTAGAGGAGGTGGGGGGAGCCTGAGTCGAGGTAGGAGGATCCAGATCTATCGTTGTTGGCTCTTCTTCAACCTTCTATTTTTTCTTTGCCCTTAGGTCTTCCTCCTCAACTCGGGGTTCCTTCCTTGGAGCCTCTGAGGGCTCTTTGATGGAAACACCCTTCTCCACCTTGCTTTTTATCAAGTGTTCTTCCTTGACCATTCTCCCAGCCTCAGCCTTCTCCGCTTCTTCGGCCCACTTTTGTTGCCTAGCCTTCTCTTCGGCCACCCTTTTGATATCTCTGCGGGGAGGCATTGCTTGCAGGGGTTCAGGTTGGTCGTATTCGGGATGGTGGAGTAAGTAGAATTCGAGCTTCCTCTCGGAGGACCAACCATACCACTGGTGAAGTTTGTCAGACGCTTCCCCGATATCAAAACCTTAAGGAGGCGAGCTGAACGAGCGATAAGTCAACTGGAAGTGGAAGAGGATGGGCACCGACCTTGCGAAAGGAAAGGTATCTGGATGACCCAAAAACTTTAGCATGGCTTTGATGTGGGGAAGGTCGGCGTGAGTCTCCCTCGCCCAAGACTTGTGTTCCCTTTCGTCTGCAAACGAAGATAAAGATACATTAGTTGACACAAATGAAAATATCGACAAGTGTAACACAAACTAAAATGTAGAAGCTACCCGACCTGGTCCCATGGCTGTGGAAGTGATTGGCGGGAAGGCATCCTCCCCCGCCCTGCACATCTATTGGCCTGAAACGACGCACCAATCATCCTCTAGGCCGCGTATGTGGTCGGGAAGCATATGAACGAGGGCTTTGTCAGACCAGGGTTTGAGGTACCACTTATTCTCGTTCTTTCTAATTTTTTGGAGGGTATAGCAGTACAGGAGATCGGTGACAGAGAGGTGGAACCCATATCTGCGATTTATCTCCTCCACTCCGTTTACTATCCTATAAAAGTTATGAGAAACGCATCCAGGGGAGAGGTTTATTTGATGGAAAACTTGACGGAGGAAGAGCGAGACCGGAAACCTAAGGCCTCCCTCCGTTATGGTAACGATTGGGAAAATCCCAATCTCGCATTCTTCTTCTCTCCCAAATCTGATATCCACATCAGCTGGGATATCATATCTCCACTTGAAAGCTTCGAATCCACCCTCAGCCTTGATTTCATCTATTAATCTACCCATTTTTCTTAAACCAAAATCGAAAACTGAGATGGAAGATCTATGATACTCACCAGGTAAGAAAACCAAAAGCAAGGAAAAATAAAGGACGAGTCGCTCGAAGAAGGAAGGATCACCGAGACGAAAGCAAATAATTTCCAAAGAGATAAACTGTGGTTGAAAGTAGGAGCTTATATCTGCAAAGTATACCAGGCGTTCGAAATTCGAGGAGAGCGGGAAATAGTTAATAAATTGCTGCCGCCCAGAGTGTGCAAACAAAATTAATAAGTGGCGGCGCCTTTTCAGATTCCGAGAAAGAATACAGCTCACGCGCATCAGACACAAGGGTAATCTTCCCACGTCATAATGGAAGCGCGCGATTACCAACAGCAAGAGCCGTACTTGGCACTGTGAATTAATGAGAGGGGTTGGGAAGGGTTTCGAATTAATTGGAGAATTGACTCGTGATCGTGTCCTTTTCTACTCTGCTCGAGGTAGCACATACCCCGACCAGAGTGGGGGCATAATGTTGGTACCAAAAGTACGTTTGACACGTTGCAAGTCCCCCGAGCACAACTCCTATGTTCTCTCGTGGTCGGGGAACACTTCCCCAAGCAGGAGTGATGGGACGTCTAGACAGTTCCCAGAAGTCGTATCGCCCACTATCCCTACTCTTACCCCAATGGAGAATTAATGAAGATCATGTTCATTTAAGACAGAGGAGGTGGCATTTAATGGCACACGACAGGCATTTAATGAGGAGCATACTATTTTCAGAAAAGGCAGACGAGGGAAGAAAGCTAATCATTACCTGTTGTTCAGGGAGACGAGACATTGTTTTCCATTCTAACTATAAATAGGATACTTCGTGACAAAATTGAGGTATGCCTTCTATAATCTACCAACTACAATTCAATTGATTTTCTCTCAAGCCTGCACTGACTTAATCTTCAGAGGGGTTGTGGTCGGGAACCCCCCGACCTCTCTTTTTAACCTCTTTTCTATTGGCAGGTTCACGAAATTCTTTTTCCGGTGGACGTAGAAGGCATATTCGGCCATGATCTTTTATTGCCGAACAGAGGGGATCACTTCTGAGCTGTGGAAACATGGCATGTATCTGAACACTCAGCTATTGAACACATTCTCAATCATGGACAAGGAAATAGAGGGAGATATCTTGCTTCATACTCATCTATCCACAACTGGTACCACTACCCCTCCTCCGGACGTGGTTTGACCACTCGAGTAGGCCTACATAGATCTTAAATCCATGCCTATAAATACCAAATGGCATAAAGAAATAAGGTTATACACTTTTTACCTTGTTAATGCTTTGCCTCTTTGCTTTCTCAAGCTCTTTCCCTCTTTAACTAGTACTAATTTGACTGTGGAAGGGGCATTCAACCATACCCCACCGGCTCGATAGTCTTTTTCACGTACTCTATTAAGGAGGCAAGGGATATAATATCATTTTGTTCAACCTTCAACAAGTGAGTAACTTCAATTTATCAAGAGTGTTGATCGGAAAACCTACTAGAAGCAATTGCTAATTTCCTGACACTCCAATTTTAAATTATTGTTTCAAGAAATACCAACATAAAAAATAAAAAATAAAAAGAAAAGGAAACTTATTATTAGGCAAGTGCTTGTTATAATAAAAAAAAATCTAAGATCTATCCAAAGAATCAAATAAAATATATACTAATAATGTAAATGTATAATTGATTGCTTTTAGAATTAAGTATTACTTTTCTGACATTAAAAGTAAGCGTGCATAAAAAAAATGAGCAACTTGAAAACTAAACCGATTCAACAACTTTGGTTTGGGTTAGTTCAGGTTTACACCAAAATCAATTTAGTTCTAGGTTAAAAAAATTAATAAACTACCTTTCAAAAAAAATTAATAAACCTATATTTTTGGTTTGATTCTCGGGTTAGTCGACAAAAGAACTAGACTAAATTGATAATAACCAAACATGAAATCAACCCCAAAAGTATAATATATAAAACATAATACATAATATTATGTATATTATTTATTTGGATGTTCAGGAACTGAAAAGAAGAAATCGGCCTAATTTGAAAACTAGATGAACCTGACTTGATATTTTTTCTTCCGTTTAATTCCAATTTGAAACTGGTTCAGTTTTGGGTCTAATTATTGAAAATCAAAAAAAAAAATATATATATATTAGTTCATTTATGAGTGAAGTTCGATGAATATGAACTGAACCAACCTATGTACACCAGGAATAGAATAAAAGTAAAACAAAGATACGTATAAAAAGTACAAATTTGATACAGGTATAGACATGAATATGATGATGTGGTGAATATATGAACATGACACATGTATAGACATGAATACAATGATTTGGTGAATATACGAGAAAAAAAGTAAATTTTAGATTTTTTTTTTTTTATAAATTAAACATATGAATATAACCTTTGTCATAAAATTAAGCGGTAGTTTCCTTTCTATCCTTGTACTTAAGGTAAAAATCACTTCACCTTGAATTTTAAAAATCTATGTTTGCATCCCTTGTACTTTGGATTAGAGTAAAAAAGTTAAAAATTTGCTAAACATAACACTTACAACTCTAGGTGAGCTTCAAATTTTTATTTATACTAGTCACAACTAGATCCATGCACCGGGGCAATAGGCGCAAGTTGAAAGTCTTTATGGTGCATCGATCACCCAAATGAGAAAAAAAAAATATATTTTTGCTTTTGAAATAAGGCCTTGATTATAAAGATAAAGAGTTGCCACCTGACACTTTCAAAATGGGTTTTTCAGTAAACCCGAGTTTTGAATATCGTTAAAAATGTTGTAATTATATTTTTGAAAAATGTGATAGAAGGCTCTTTTCAATGACTCTCAACCAGTCTGTAAAATCAGAGATAATGGGTCCGGGGGTTTGGCCAAGCACGAAAACCATTATGCCTGGATACCTAGGATATCTAGAGTCTATTTCCATTCTTTGCAGTATACCTAGGATATCTAGAGTCCATTTCCACTCTTCCCAGTCTTTATCTCACAGTATAATACTCCTGTTTATAATGATCGATGCATCCAGCCCAAATTACCTATGATATATATAATGTGAGTTGCCGAGCCTAGCTCGTATGTGCAAGTATAGTAAGATGTCTACCTATGCATAAGATGTCTACCTGTGCTAAAAATGAAATGACATTGAAAAATGATTTATAAAAATTGAGGTGACCGGACCTAAACTATCTACTCGAGCTATGTAGTACCTTGTGATAGGGATCATGTCAATCTAGTTTAGAACCTATGGTTAGAACTACATGTTAAAATGTGTGTGGGAATCTAGCTCCAAGTATGGGTTGCTCCTTGCACAAATGGTGTATGAAGACCATGGGGACCGTACTAAGGTGTATGAAGACCATGGGGACCGTACTAAGGTATCTACTCGAGCTACCCATGTACCCTATGAAGGGATCAGGTCAATGTAGCTCTTGATATGATTTGACCTATATGTTGAGATGTGTGTAAGAACCTTGCTCTGTATTAGCACCTCGTGCCAGGAGTCTATAAAGACCAAAGTGACCGAGACTCAAGTGATCTACTTAAGCTACCTACGTACCCAATGTAGGGATTAGGTCTACGTAGCTCTGTGTTTAGCACCTTATGCAAATGTGATGCGCAAATATGTATGAGTGGATGTAAGTGTGATCAAAATGCCAGAGATGGAAAATAGATTTGCCTCTGGCAAAATGAGCCTCATCATCTGCCAGAGTGGGCTAAGTGTATAAGTGAGTGACCAATAAGTTCGATATTGCAAGAATTAGGACCGCAACAGAATAGGTTTCCAAAAATTTTTCAAATCGATTAAGCATGAAACAATATAAACTTCTTATGCCATTGTATTCAAAATACGAAAACAAAATTAAATCAATAAACAAAACTAATCTTTTGTTATTTCTTGATTGGATCTTACCTTCTCGAACTTTTCATCCCCGATGGTTGAAACTCCTGGATTTTTTGCTCTTTATCCTATTAGGATCCTCTCAAGGTTTTTTATGACGTCTAGGGTTGTGTGCGTAACCTAACAGACTAAATATTTATATGGCCAAGAGCAGAGGACCTTGTAAATAAAATCAAGTTGGCTAATTAAAAAATTACCCATAATTATCTCATAATTATGGATACATCCCATAATAGTTATAGCTTACTCAACTAAAAAAGTATGACTGAACTCCAACCCCATTTTATTGAAATAATTTCATAAAATACATTTTTCACTCTTTAATTCTACAATTAAACCCCTCCACTAGATATAGAGACAATTAGAATTAAGAAGCTATCCAATTCTAATTGATACCTCCCTTCATATTCTAAGAACTATTATTCTAATCATTTTTGCGTTGGTCATCATCTCAATAACAATATGATTAGATCTGAATTTAATGATTAGTTAATATTTTTAATATGGAAAATATCCCTAGATTAAATGAGATTATGAATTCCTTTTTGATAGAGTATGCTACCTAGTCTTATGCAATGATTTCCCGAAACACTGAGGTACTGGCCAAATGATAATCAACGTCATTTCTGTTGAATTAAAGTCACTATTATATATTGTCCATCACTATTCCAGGATTTAGAGCAATTGCTTAGAGTGAACATAAGAAGTATATCAATATGGATAGCATAGCTCAGATGTGTTTCTTATTACGGTCTCGTTCACTGTCTTCCACACTAATACTTTAGAATCAAAGTCTACTACTATAATGCTTGAGATAAATCGTTCTATTATATAGAAATCTAAACTGTTATGATCTTTCAGTTGAGATGTCCTCATCTCATCACAAACTGTGAACAAATCTAAACTGATTAATATTTAAATTCATATCTTCTGTGTATGAAACATTTTCATGCATATGAATGAAGTTCATTTATCAATCTGGATTACATTCATCACATGAAGTACATGCTAACATCAGAAATAAAGAAATTTTAGTTAAAGTAACTAAGAATTCTTTATTAAAATAAAATCAGTTTATCATCTAATATATGACTTTAGTGCATACGTCGCAACAAACTCCCACTTACACTTAAGTCACTGACCCATTACATCTTACCCCCATCCTATCAACATGAGACTCAAAACCTTTGTAGGCTAGGCTTTGGTAAAAGGATCAACTACGTTATTCACTGATGCATTCTTCGTCACAATGATGTCATCTATGTGAAAAATGTCTCTAACTAAGTGATACTTTCTTTTTATATGCTTCTAACCCTTATGGTTTCTTGGCACATTGGATTGAGTTATAGCTCTAATATTATCACAACAAAGTGCAATAGGAAACTTAGCTTGTGGTATTACTTCCAATTCCATAAGGAATTTCTTAGCCAAACTGCCTCCTTAGCCACTTCTGAAGCTACCATGCACTCAGCTTCAGTGGTAGAGTTAGCAATACACTTCTACTTAATACTCCTCCAACTGATAGCTCCTCTACCAAGAGTAAACACATAACCAGATGTTGATTTTTGAGAATCCTTGTCTGACATTAAGTCTAAATCAATACCCCAGTAAACCATTATATAATCTTTAGTCCTTCTCAATTACCTAAGAATAATCTAATGTTCTTACCTAAAATTAGATTGATACCAATTGACCATGCTCACTGCATAATAAATATCCAATCTCGTACACAATATAACATACATGAGGCTCCCTATTGTCAAAGCATAAGGGACTTTCTTCATATGCTCCTCTTCTAGAGGTGTTCTAGGACACCGACTCATAGACAAAGACACCCATGCCTGAAAGGTACCATACCCTTCTTGGAGTTGTGCATAGCATACTTGACTAATATGTAGCTAGCCTCTCCTAACTCCTTCATATCAAACTGTTTCACTAACTAGATCTTAGCTATGGATAACATACTAATACCATTCCCAATGAGTAAAACGCCATCCACGTATAGGACTAAGAAAACCACCATGCTCTCACTATGCTTCTTAAACACATGGGGTTCATCCAGATTTTAATCAAAACCAAATGTTGATGGGTTGATCAAAATAGATGTTCCAACTACAAGATACTTCCTTAAGTCCATAAATAAACTTTTGCAACTTACATACCATATGCTTTTGGTCCTTAGCTATGAACCCTTTTGGTTGCATTATATAGATGTCTTGATCAAGATGGTCATTCAAAAATGCCTTCTTGACGTCTATTTTCCAAATCTAATAATCAAGATAAGCCACAATAGACAAGAGGATACGAATAGACTTAAGCAAAGCAACTGGCGAAAAAGTTCCTCATAGTAGATACCCTATTTCTGGGTAAACCCTTTTGATTAATCATATAAAATGGTGTATTATATATGTTTAAATGTTATTAATCAATGGTTAAAAAGAGTAAATGAAGTTAACTCCCTCATTTATATCAAATATTGCTCATCCTAGGTAAGAAAATGGTAAGTTCATCGAAATGTCACATAAAAAGAAAGAAAAATAGGATAAGTCATAAAGACCCTTCAAAGAATGTTCCATGCAGATGTAGTTGTGCACGATAGAAGCTGAAGAAGAAAAGAAGAAGGAAAAAAATTCAAAGTGTGACCTCACTATTCAAAGACCCTTTCGAAGGGTCCCTTGTTTGAAGGCCCATGCTCATGACAAAAGAGGATTGTTCTAAGGAATCTGAAAAAAAAAAAAAAAAATTTTAAGGCTAAGGCACCTTCAAAAGGTCCGTGAAACTTTTTACCTAGACTTTTTCGAAGACCGTTTCAAGAAGCTAAAGATTTTTTTTTTTGTTCTTCTTTTTTATGTAACGTGTAGAATGATGGAAAACTTTTCATTTCTATTTCAGTTTTATGATTTTAGAACTAGCGTTTGAAGTTATTTACTCAGGTTGAAGACTACATTCAAGGATCATTTTGAAATTTGATTTCAAAAGTTAGTTTCTTTAATAACCCATGTTTATAGGATACTCGATCCAATGGCATGATTCATGGGGTTAAGAAAGAAAAAAAAAAACTAAAAGCTGAATTCATTATCAGTATCAATTATAAAGTTTGAAGAGAAAATCATCCGATTCATTTACATAGAAATGTATTTTGGTTGAGTTAAAAATGGGAAAAACTTGAATGAAAAAACCCTTAACAAAAGTATGGATCGAACTAAGATGAGTTTTTTTTATTTGTTAGAATTTAAAAAAAAAAAAATTTAAATCAAATCCAATTCCCAACAAACACTTTCACCCAGTGAATCCTTTTCTTTTCATTTCAAATTTCTTGTAAGAGGCTTCCAAAAGACTGCACTTCCCTGAGTTCGACCCCGGATTCTCACCGGGCTATATTTTATATTGACTCTCATGCACTTGCAAGGTTTTTCCTCTATTTTTCCTGTATGGAATTTAGAACCAGTCAATATTTTGGCATCGTTGCTAGGGAAGTGATAGCGTCTTGAGAAAATCTCTGAAATGGAGTTGTGAAAGCCTAGATTCACTTTTTCACCCTAACTCTTCTCGGTTTTCAATCAGGTGAGTTTTCTATTTTTCTTTTTACATAAATTTAGTTTATGCATGCTTCTACATTCTGGTCGTGTCCTTAGACGTGACTCGAGACACGACTTTGAACAGTCTGCTATTTGTCCCCCACTCACGATTCGAGTAGACCCACTTCATCTATTATGATGGCTACCAGTAATAGAAGAGATAATTTGCCCATATAAGCCCAAGGGCAAACTAATTTATGGACTCTCACTACACACTTACATCATACAAAGCAAAGCATGCCCTCGTTCATTTTCTTACCAGAGAATCAACTGACTTCCAATTTTAAGCCTGGTATGATCCAACTAATTCCAACCTTTCATGATATGGAATCAGAAATCCTTACTTGAGCATCAAGGATCTTGAGGATGTTTGTAGTACCTTCATGGATCCAAATTGCATAGAGAAGATGGTATAACTATGGTTATTTCCATTTTTCATAAAAGATAAAGCACGGCCCTGGTTTAACTCTCCTTAACCTCATTCAATTTGAACATGGTTGGAAATGTAGTCTAAATATTTATGGAAATACTTCCTAAATCATAAGACCGAATCACACCAGAGACGAATGATGAATTTCACTTACAAGCCATCTGAGACCTTTTACCAAGCTCGGGAGAGGTACAAAGAGTTGTTGAACTCTTGTTCTCATCATTGTTTGAGAGTTGGTGAATTGTAAGTTTCTTTTACAGTTCACTGCCTCCAAATTACAAGTAGTTGGTTTTCACCATGTGCAATGGAGACTTCTATGTGAAGGAAACTAAAGAAGCTTTCGACTTTCTTGATTTCCTAGCGAAAAGTGCCAAACACCATACTACCAGCTCATGAGTCTAGAGATGTCCTTACTTCTAATGGGAAGTTTATTCATAGGGAGTAACATAATTTGAATGCTAAGGTCACCGCTCCAACCAAACAGGTTAATAGTCAGCTTAAGAAAAGTATTAATAATGTGTCTCATAGTGCCCCTAATCCCATTTTCTATGAGATTTGTAAGATTTTCAATTACCATGCCACTCAGGATTGCCCTATATAGATATTGACTAGGAATGTGATGTTTGGTCAAGCCTCTGTACCAGATCCAAACCTACCAAGTTTTAGGAGGCCTTACCAAAAGCAACCTCAAAACAACCCATTTGCTGAGATCAGTAATCCTGGGTGAAGAAATCAACCTAATTTCTCTTGGAAGAGTGATTCCGAATATGTTTAACCACCGCCACCACAGCCATAATTTCCACCATAACCTCAGTTTGCCAATTCATTTCATTCACTACCTAAAAAGACATTGGATGATACTTTGAATTAGTTTATGCAAACCCAAGTAGCCAACAATGGGAACAACAACAAATTCATGGATCAAACCAATAGGGTAGTTGATGATATTCGTAGACAACTCACTAAGTTAACACAATCCATGAGTACACTTGAGAGAGGTAGGTTTCCAGCCTAACCAGTCCAAAACCCACAAGGTGTGAGCCTAGTTAATCTTAGTGTAGCTTCATCTAATGAGCCACCACCACCCCATGAGCAAGTTCAAGCTATTACAACCCTTAAGAGTGGTAAGGTAGCTGAGAACCTGATGATACTGGATTGCTAGAGTTACAGTCACAGAAAGAGAGAGAATAAATAAGAAATGATCATCTTTTTTTGGAGGAAGAGAGAGAACGATGGAAGAATGAGAAAGGTAGTATGTAGGTGTCTATTTCAAAGAATGAATTGAGTAATAACTCTATGAGTGGAGAGAAGGAAAAGAAAGAGGACAAGAAAGGAAAGATGCATGAGAAAAATCTGAGGAAAATGATGCAATTTGAGGATAAAACATGAAAATCAAACCACCTTTTCCCATAATGTTAGGAAAGACCAAGAAAGCTTTCACTTCAGAGGTATATGAGATATTTGAGTAAGTGAAAATAAATCTTCCATTTTTGGAAGCCATTAAACATGTCCCTCCTTATGCTAAATTTCTGAAAGATCTTTGCACCATGAAGAAAAGAGTAACTGTGAAAGAAAAGGCCTTTTTAGCTGAACGGGCCAGTGCTATGGCAAAATGGAAAGCACCCACTAAACTTATGACCTAGGTAGTTCAACCATCCCCATCATCATAGGAGATTCTAATGTCCGATTGTCAGCTCTTCTTGACCTTGGGGCCAGTGTGAATTTGCTGCCATTTAGTGTGTATCAGGAGCTAGGCCTAGGAGAGTTGAAGCCAATAAAGGTGACATTACAATTGGCAAATAGGTCTGTGGAAATGCCTAGAGGGGTAGTTGAGGATGTCTTGGTGCAAGTTGATATACTTCTCTTCCCTGTTGTCTTCATATTGCTAGACACGCATCCCACACAAAGTCCCAATCCACCTGTCCTAGTGATTTTAGGTAGACCATTTCTAGCAACTTCAAATGCTATAATTAACTGTAGGAATAGGATGATGAAATTCTCATTTGGGAACATGACAATGGCAATGAACATTTTTAGAGTGGCCTAACAACCAGGGGATTGTGAGGATGTTAGAGAAGTAGTTTTTATTCACACTTTGGTGTAAGAGCATTTTGATAAGGAGTGCTTTAAGGATTTATTAAAGAGAGCTTTGGTGCATAATAAGGAGCATGATTTTTAGAAGCTTTTGAGAGTATGGAGAAGAGTAACAAAGTCAAGCCTCGGTTAGGGTCAAACCCAGCATATGTCATGGCTATAGGTACATGGACTCTAATTTTTCAACCTTTAGAACCATTCCTAACCATGCCCACTCTTTTACTTGTTGAGCCACCATGCACAGAGAGAAAACCATTGCCTAGTGAATTGAAGTATTGTTTCCTAGGAGAGAATGAGACATTCACTATTGTGATTTCATCACAACTTTCTTCTGACCAAGAGACAAGGTGGTTTAATGTGTTGAAAGACCATAGGAAGGCCATAGGTTGGACCACAGCTGACTTACTTGGTATTAGTCCTCTTGTGTGTACCCATAAAATTTTTCTAAAGGATGAGGCTAACCCTATACTTCAACCCCAAAGGAGACTCAATCCTAACATGAAAGATTTGGTGAGGGTTGAGGTTTGGAGGTTGCTTGATGCCGGTATCATTTGCCCTATCTCTGACTCCAAGTAGATAAGTTCAACCCAAGTAGTCCCCAGAAAGTTTAGAGTCACAATGGTGAGAAATGAGCAAAATAGGTTGGTGCCCACCCGAATTTAGGTTGGGTGGAAAATGTGCATCAACTATAGGGAGTTGAATGCTGTTATAAGGAAAGATCATTTCCGCCTCCCATTCCTTGATTAAGTTTTAGATAGAGTGGCGAGGAGAGTCTACTATTGTTTCCTGGTTGGTGAACAATCAAATTGAGGTGTCATCAAGCCAAAACCACCTTCACTTGTCCCTCTAGCACCTTTGTTTATAAGAGTATGACATTTGGCTTCTGCAATGCACCGACCACAGGATGTTGTTTTTGCATGGACACCCCAGTATCAAGAAGCTTTTGACAAGCTTAAGGGTTTGTTGACCTCCAAACCCATTATCTAAACCCCTAATTGGAGCCTCCCTCTTGAGCTCATATGTGATACTAGCGATTATGCAATAGGGGTAGTTTTAGGGCAAAAGAAGGAGAAAAAGCCCTATGTGATTCATTATGCTAGTAAGACTCTGAATGAGGCTCAAATGAATTACACTACTATAGAGAAAGGGTTATTAGCTGTAGTTTGTGCCTTGGATAAGTTTCAATCTTACTTTATTGGTTTTTTGGCGATTATGCATACGGACCACGTGGCTTTGAAGTATTTGCTCACAAAGTAAGATACTAAGCTGAGGTTGATTAGATGGATTTCGCTCCTTCAAGAATTTCATCTAGAGATCCAAGATAAGAAATGAGTCGAAAATATGGTTGGCGATTACCTTTTTTGATTACCATCTAGGGAGTCGAAAAATGCTGACCTTCCCATAAATGAACATTTCCCTGAGGAGCAGCTTTTGCATGTTGGCACAATTTCTAAGAATCACACCCATGGTGTTGTTTACGGAATGCAGAAAATCCCAAGATCACAACTATAGTGTATACAAGTAATACAAAAAAATATTTATCAATCTAATCTACGAGTATAAGATCATACCATCAAGATCTCTCTAGTTTGATCTCGATAAATCCAAACTTTGGGCACTTCATGACTTCAATTTGACTACTCAATCTCAACCTTCAGCCTTCTACCGTATTCCCAAAAATATCTTCTTTCTCTCTCATAAGATGATGGAATCTCTAGCAGTCTTTAAGGTTTCTTATTTTTCTTTTCAAAAAGTGTTAACCCCTAGCTACCAACAGAGTGGGTATTGCACTCTTAATCATATTTGAAATTATACTTCTGGGCCTTTAATATTAAATACTTATTATCTCCCCACATTAAGATTTCAGATATCTACCAATTAAATTTAATTACTGATAATTTAATTTAATTGATTTCTTATTTTCCTTGATACCTTTCTTCTAACTTATTTGACATATCAGACTCAAAATCCACTTGCAATATTTTATACAGTCAAAACTTATAAGCTTCATCAAAGGGATGTCATCAATCCGATTTATCAAACCGTGGAATCCTTCAACTATTAATATTCACCATATATATAATGTCACTGCCCAACTCACTAAGTTTATTGACTCGTATAGAATCTCACTCTTTGTGTAATCAAAGCAACAATCACCATATACATGTGTCTAAAATTAGAATTTGGATTAAGAGCATAAGTAATCATAATAAGCCTAAGGTTTAAATTATTTTATGAAGTCAGTACAAAATAATTATCTTAACTAGATCCAGTTCAATACACACAAAGTATACTAGTACAAACAGTTGGAATTAAACCACTCCCTGTAGTCAAGAAAGACTTACTAAAAATCTACGCTACAATTCCACTGATGGTGTATCCAATTCCATCTAAAACTATGAACAATAGACTTCTATTTCAAAAGAACTAATGATCTAGTCTTTTGTGTGTAAGCAGTACTTTACACACTAGATCAAATACTCTTTGTGAATATTAAACACATGCACAAATAAAATAAATGGCATTCATTGCTTAAAAAGAATTCTCATTAAAATGAAATAAAAAAAATATCATGAAGCATGTCTTTTAGTCTATATCTCTATCAGGGTTGACATGGCAAACTATTTAGCCATGGGATAGATTCCCTCTCATTTGCCCAAGGTAGATAGGAGTAAGTTCTTACGTAATGTACATAACCTTTTCTGGGATGACCCCTATCTCTTTATGTATTATCTTGATCAAATCATTAGGTGGTGTATCCTAGATCATAAGATTTAGAATATCTTATCCTTTACTCATACTCTAGCTTGTGGTGGGCATTTTTCTACAAAAACGACCACTGTAAAGAATTTATAGTCAGGTTTTTATTGGTCCACCATGTTCAAGGATGTACATGCATTTTGCGTGGCTTTTGATAGATGCCAAAGGCTAGGTAGCCTCCATAGGTGTAATATGGTACCCCTTAACCCCATCTTGTGTTAAAGAATTTTGATTGTTGGAGGATAGATTTCCTAGTTTTTTTGGCTACTTGTACATCCTAGCCACCGTGGATTATGTCTCTAAGTGGGAGGGAGCCATTCCCACACGTAATAATGAACATAAGGTGGTCATCACATTTTTAATAGAGAACAAATTCTCACATTTTGATATGCCATGGGCCATCATTGGTGATAGTGAAAAGCATTTTTGCAACCGGCCCGTGGGTATCTTAATGAGAAGGTATGGAGTGGTGCCCTAGGTTGCGACCTCATATCATCCGCAGACTAGTGGCCAGACAGAGTTGTCTAATAGGGAGGTGAAGAAAATACTTGAGAAAACTATTAATCCCTCATACAAAGATTGATTACTCTAATTAATAGATGCGTTGTGGGCTTACAGAATGGCTTACAAGACAGTGCTAGGCATGTCTCCCTATAGACTTATCTATGGATAGTCATGTTATCTTCCTGTTGAAATGGATCACCGAGCTTATTGGGCCATTTGACAAGTGAATGAGAATCTTGAGGATGCTGCCATAGCAAGAAAGCTCCAACTAAATTAACAAGATTAGTTGAGGAATGGTGCATATGAGAATGCAAAGATTGTAAAGGTAAAAATGAAGGAGCTTCATGATCATCACATTTCATTCTTTGTTGGTCAAAAAGTCCTTATGTATAATTCGAGATTACATCTCTTTCCAAGGAAGTTGAAATCTAGACGGACTGAACCCTTTTGTAGTGAAGAATGTCTCTAGGTTTGGCATTTGTGAAATTGAGGATCCTAGGAATGGGTATTTGTATAAAGTCAATGATCAACGTTTGAAGCTATACTTCGATGATTGGGTGGCTAAGATTGAGACTGTGGATCCTGAGGAACTACCTAAGTTTGATCATGTCCTGAAGAAACCTGTATAGTAGTGTATAATAAGTTTGCTTTATTTCATTTTCTTTTTCTTTTATTTTTAGTATGTAGTTCTTTAACCCCTATTTGTGATAAGCTAACTAGATTTTGTGAACATGTGTTGCAAAATGTAACTTAGGGGGAGGAGAATTATTTACTAATTTGCTTTTGTTTGGTTTGGAGTTTTTATTTTATTTTTATAGATTTTTAGGATTTTATGAAGCTCGCGAGAAACATTCTCTCCAAGTTTTTCATTTTTTCCTTAATAATATTTGTACATCTCACATTAAGGACAATATGCCATATATAAGTTGGGGGAAAAGGCATATGCATGCTTTGACTTTTGTTTAGTTGTTTTGTGAATATGTTCTATGTGTTTTTGTGTTTTGTTCTTGTAATAGTTAATGTTTGTGTTATTTAAAAAAATCTAAAATTTAAAAAAAAATTCAAAAAAAAAGAAAAGAAAAAAAATGAGTCGATCGTTTGTTTTTAGTTTTGATGCTTATTGTGATTTGTTTTGTCTAAGTGATTGTATTTTGTTAATATGTGTTACTTTATGTTCGTAGATGTGATTTAAAAAAAAATCAGAAATTAAAAGTATAGAAAATTTTTAATTTTGAAAAAGATTTCTCTCAATTAATTGTTTTTTAAGTAGTTGAGTATAATGGTGAACATAGGCATAGGCTTGTGAAGTTAAGTTGAAGGTTTAGTGGTTGAACTCCTAAATGTCCAGACACAACACTGTCCTTTGAAGGGCCTTTCGGAGGATCCATGTTCGACGCCAACCTCCGAACAGGCCTCCACACGGTCGGCTAGCAGCCCCTTAAAAATCTAGTTAAAACTTGGTGCAGTGTCATTTGTGTTAAACTCAAAACTTGCACATCTTAAGGGTTGTTTTGGATGACTCTAGCACCCTATGACTGAACCTAACCTAGCTTCATAAACTACCCATATTTTATCAAAGCAACCCTCCTCCCATCATTTCCAGCACTATTTCATTAAGGTTAGATTTCAAGTGGGATTTGTGGAAAAAACAAGTGACCGAGCCCCAGTTCAGGGATTCTAAGGTGAGTGTTTGGATTACTACTTGAAGTAAATTACATTGAGATAAATCTTAGGTTTTTAAGTTTGTTGTTGGGTTGTGATTGATTGAAGAACATTTTGGCGTAGTAGGGACCGAAAAAAAGGGATATTATGGGTTTTGGCAAAGAACTTCCACCAGCTGTTTGATAAAAAGTATGAGTAAGCTTTATGAAAAAGAATTAAAGACTGTGATTGGAATTCTTTAAGCAAAATTAAACCATGTGCTCTAGGAAAGGCAAATGAGCATTTGGTTCCCAGGATAACCTTCCTCCACCTAAGCAAGCCAAAACCAATCCCAAGACTAAAAAGACCAAGGGAAAAAGTTCAAGTCAAGCATAACCCTATGAACCTGCACCTGCCTAGCTTGCACCTAGAATTGCCACACCAACTCCCTCAGAAGGTGATCAACATGATTCTTTTAAATTTTCAAGTTCCAATGCTGAGAAGGAATTTGGGACACATTAGACTGCAGGGGTGGTTATTACAGAAAGGAGAATTAATTTGGACCACTTCCAAGCACCTGACTTTCAGTTGAAGCGGAATTTTGAGGATAAGGGTTGGCTAGAGTTTGCTAACTTTAGAGGACCTGCTATGGTGCCACTAGTATAGGAGTTTTATTGCAACATAAGGAGGTTTGAGAGTGATGATAAGGATTGTATTTCCATGAGGTTGAGCGGAAAAGATTTGGAGTTTACACCTCAAAGCATGGCAGAATTACCTCACTTGGAAATAGTAACTAATCTTGAATTTCCTTATCCAAAGGAAAAAAAGGACAAGTAGGCATGAGATAGCTCATGCCTTCTCAGGGTAGAGCTAAAGAACAATGGGGGCACAAAATAAGGATGGAGAAGAAGTTAACAAAGAAATACAATGCTCTATAGTTCCTAACATGCTCACAGTTCATGCCTATCGTGAACACTACTGATGCGAGTTAAGAGAGAGGACTCCTCATGTATGCTATTACTTCTTGAGTGCCAATAGACTTACCTCAGTACATTTGGGATAAGATATCTACTAAAGAGAAAATAAGACAAGCATCACAGGTTTGCCCTTTGGGACTTTGGTTACAGAATATACAATGAAAGAAGAGATCAAACAGCGTTCTACAATGGAGTGAGCTACCCTATTAGGGATGATCGCTACCACTTCTGGGGAGAGATTCGAGAGTCAATTGAGGAGGGTAGCTCCACCTATTACAGAGGAGACACTGGCTCATCTAGAGTACTAACATGAAGAGATGAGAGAGTATGTTGTCAGATCAGGGACAATCAGGGGATTTTAAGGAAAAATCAGAAAAATTTGGAAAAGAAACAAGATGAGTTGTAGATGGGGCAAGCAGCATTACTTAAGGGTCAGGAAGAGAGACTTACGCTTCCGTGGGCTATTGTGGGTGACCACCACCTTTCACTTTAACTTATAATCATGATCCGACCCTACACCCCTCTAGTTCACTTAGGCATGACCCTTAGACTCATAGGGCTGTTGCCACTACTCATCATTTTTAGAGTTAGTCTGTTTTGAGTCTTTTGGTTCTGTTTTTAGTTGTTATTCACTTTTGTGATAGTTGAGTTGTGATTGTTGATATATCTTATGTACTCAAACTTTCACTTTTTGTTGGAATTAATAGAAAATGCATCTTTGACTCAAACTTGCTCACTTTTAAGTGCATGGTGAATGATTAGATGATGATTAGTTGATGAAGCCCTTAAGAAAGGAATTCATGTGTTTAATTTTGATGAGCTTACACTTTTAACTACAATTGAAATTGATTTGTGATAGGAGATAAGTTATCGAGTGTAATTCACAATTATGATGTTTTTACTCAAACTTTGCTAACTTTAACCTTGTTTAAAGTGGAGACTTCTATCATGTGAGCTTTTGAGCCTTCTACGTTCTTGAGAGCGATTCACATTTACTCTGAAAATAAGTTTTTCATCGTCTCTTTCAATAGTTCTACATTTTTGTTTTGGACTCATGTTGAGAAGCATAATATTCTTAAATTAAGCAATGATCTTATTGAACTTCATGAGGACTGAGTGGATCTTAGGAAATGAAACTAGGCCATCTTTGGAATCTTTGAGCCTTATTGACTTTCTTCTTGTACAAAATCCATAGGAGCCAAGTTAAGCCTTTTTGAAAAAAAATGACACAAAAAGTTATATAATCATACAAATTTTCCCAAATTTTGAAAAACATAACCAACCCATATATCTTGGAATTTCCATGATCTCAATAAAGGCGAGTTGCTATAGAAGAGTTATTTTGAGCATGGGGAAAAGAAAATAAATTGAAAAATATTCTTCAAAAAAAATAAAAAAAAAGAGAAATTATATACGGAAGCAAAAATAAAGTTTTACTTTGCATTCATTACTTGATGTTCACAAGTAAAAGAGTTGTGATTCCTTTGTAAAGGTTCAAAGTAGGGAATTGGAGAGAGTGTGAGGGAAGGAAGCAAGTAAAGGGTTTTGGATTTTCATAGAACATTCCAAGGCATATTTTGAATATCATTTCTTTTCTTGTACCACATTAAACCCCCAGCCCTGTTACAACCTTAATGAAATTCTAGAAGATTATTTGTGCAATAAAGTTCAAAATGGAGGTTCTTAAGAAAATTTGCTTAGTTTTTGCTTAACTTCTCATTTTCATAAATCATTCTGATCATAAAGTTATACCAATTCACAATATTGATTGAATAATCTATTTTTGGCATAAGAAGCCATTTTAATAGAATTTTCTTCTACATTTACTTTGTTTTCTCAAATGCCTTCCAAGAGTAAACCTTGAGTGATCCATTCTTTAAGAGAGAAATTCAAGTTAGGTTTGTAGTCAAAGCTTATAAAGTGAAAAGTCATACAAGGTTGAGAAAGAACTAAATTTGATTTAATAAGCGCTTGATAATTAGTTGAATTGAACATTCGGTTTCTTTTGGATTTAAAAGTGTGGGTGATTCTAAAATTTTACACCTGGGCGTCATTGTTTAATGGTTTAAGTTGACAATTCTGATAAAATTGCTTCACCATATCTTAGAGTGATCTCAGCTGAGTTACATGTTGAAATTGAATTGTTATTTGAGATGCATTCTTGCTAGGGACTAGCAAGGGTTAAGTTAGGGGGTGTGACTAATCACATAAAATGGGGAATTATATCTGCTTAAATGTGATTAATCAATGGTTAAAAAGAGTAAATGAAGTTAATTCCCTCACTTATATCAAATATTGCTCCTTTTAGGTGAGAAAATGGTAAGTGCATGGAAGTGGTGCAAAAAATAAGGAAAATAAGATAAGTCATAAAGATCCTTCAAAGGGTGTTCCAGCCAGACATAGCTTCGCATGATAGAAGGTGAAGAATAAAAGAAGTTGAAAAATTCAAATTGTGACCTTACTCTTCGAAGGCCCCTTCAAAAAGTCCCTTGTTCGAAGGCCCGTGCGTATGATAGAAGAGGATTGTTCTCAGGAAGCGAAAAAAAATGTTGAAGGCTAAGGACCCTTAGAAGGAACCTTTAAAGGGTCTATGAAACTTTTTGGTTAGACTTTTTCGAAGACCGTTTCAAGAAGCTAAAGAGTTTTTTTTTTTTTATTCTTCCTTTTTATGTAACTTGCAAAACAATGGAAAACACACTACTTTTCCATTTTTCTTTCAATTTTACGATTTTAGAAGTAGGGTTTGAAGTTATTCATTCAAGTTGAAGATTACATTTAAGGATCATTTCGAAATTTGATTGCAAAAGTTATTTTCTACTGTAATACAGTTTCCAATATGGTGAGTTCTTTTTCATTCATGATGCATAGCTAAATTTCTATACTCAACTCAGTTTGTGAAATGCTTAGTTAGGTTTTACTTTAGGTTTTTCCACCAAGGATTTTTAGTTCAAAATTTTGAAAGAAAAAATTTGAGAATAATTTTTGCTATTTTATACTTTAGAAACCACAAGATCGTAGTTAAGATCCTGGTCCTATATGTATGGTTTGATAACCTATGTATATAGGATACTCGATCCAATGATTCGTGAGGTTAAGAAAGAAAAAAAAAATAAAACCCAAATTCATTCTTAACATCAATTATAAAATTTGAAGAGTAAATCATCCAATTCATTTGCACCAAGCTGTATTTGGGTTGAGTTAAAAATTGGAAAAACCTTATTGAAAGAACCCTTAACAAAAAGCATGGATCAAATTAAGATGAGTTTTTTTTTATTTGTTAGAATTTGAAAAAATATAATTTTTAAATCAAATCCAATTCCCAACAAAAATTTTTCCCAATAAATACTTTTCTTTTCATTTCAAATTTCCTGTAAGAGGCCTCCAAAAGACCACACTTCCTTGAGTTCGACCCCGACCCTAGTGCACTTATGAGGTTTTGTTTCCTTTGTTTTTCAAGTATGGAATTTGGAAGCAGTCACCTTTATTCACTAGCTGAGCCTTATAGGTCTCAATAGACCCATCTAATCCCCCCCTTTTTTTGTAAACCAACTGTAACCAATAGGTTTAACATTGGAAGGTGGTTCTATAAGTTTTCAAACTTGATTGGAGTATATAGACTCCAATCTATATCTGTATTAGAAATAGCCACATTATAGCTAGAAATCTCATGTTGTCATTCCCTCTGAAGATTCTCTGCAAAGAACATATACCTATCAGCTACCCTGACAATCCTCCCATTACGAAAACATCCTGATGTATCAAAAGAAGTGGGTGACGTAATGTGGGGAGTATCCTAGGGAATGATTGTGTTTGTGACTTGTGGGTAAGGACTATCTATCTCATCTAGCTAAACTCTGATCTTGGGTTTCGAGTCCATAATATAATCATATTCTCGAAAGACACATTCGTGCTTAAAAAACCTTATGCTCTTTAAGATTATAAAACAGCCAACCCTTTGTTCCATTTGGATACCTTGTGAAATAGCTCAATTTCGATCTTGATTCCAACTTACCAATCTTGGCCTTCAGCACATATACAGGGCAGTCCAATATCTTATAGTGTTATAAACTGTGACATCGTCTATTTCACAACTCAGTGGGAGTCTTAGAGGCAAACTTAGTTGGTAAAGAATTCAAAATATACGCAGCTATTTCCAAGGTGTATCCCTAAAGGAATATAGGTAGATCAAAACAACTATCATTGATCTAAGCATATCTAAAATAGTCCCATTTCTTCTCTTTGCTATACTATTCTATTGAGGCGTGCTCGGTGTAAACAATTGAAATATAATCCCATTATCCAACAAATATTTACTAAAGTCACTAGAGAGATATTCGCTACATCAATTAGATCTAAGTGACCGTACGTTCTTATCTAATTTCTTTTCTACCTTAGCCCAAAACTCTTTAAACTTTTCAAAAGCGTCAAACTTATGGTGCAATAGATAGACATAACCATACCTAGAGTAATCACCTATGAAAGTGATGAAACAAGTCATAACCTTCCTGAGCTTTAACATTCAGAGTTCTATAAACATTTGCGTGAACTAACTCTAATAAATCTTTGGCAACATTCCCTTTTGTAGAAAATGGTCTCTTTGTCATTTTACCTTCCAAGCAGGATACACGAGTTGGTGATGGCTCCACTGCAAATGAAGATAAAGTACCCTCCTTTACTAACCTTGTTATCCTGTTCACATTAATATGACCAAGCCCCAAATGCCAAAGATATGTTGGATTACTTAAAGAAACTTTTCCTTTAAGATTCGGTGAAATGAATGATGATGATGATGATGGTTGTGTATTACAACTTTCCATGTCATGAATCTCATTTAATTGTGGAGTAATCAAATATAGGTCATTTGTCAATGTACCAGACCAAATAAAAGAATCATTTAATTTAATAGCAACTGAAGAGTTAAAAAAAAAACTGAATATCCTTTTTAAATTAAAGAAGAAACTAAAACTAAATTTCTTCTAATGCTAAGTATAAAAAGGTATTTTTCTAAAACTAAGGTTTTATAAATAAAAAGTAATCTAACTACTCCAACTGAAATAGCAGCAATCTTAGAGCCATCACCAAGGTATAAGCGAACTTCTCAATCGCTTAGCCTCTTTCTTTCCTAAAACCCATGCAACAAATTACAAATGTGAATAGTTACCCCAGAATCTATACACCAAGAATATAAAGTACCCGCCGGAAAGCTTACTTCAATAACAAGTGATTCAGGTATACCTGCACACTTCTATGCTAGATAGGTAGGGTAATTCCTTTTCTAATATCCCTTTCATACTGTAGTGGAAGCATTTTTCTTTTAGCTTTGCATTTGTTTTCTTCTTGCTCCCTTTGTTCACAATTGGATAGCGCCAGCATCTTTGGTGGCCTTGAGAGTAGCTTTCTTCTATCCCTTGCCGTTGCCCTTATGCTTAAGCTTAACAGCAGAAGCCACCGCAAGATGAATAGTAAGACTGCTCTTGATAATATCATCTGCTACCTTCAAAGCATTAAGAAGCTCTGCTGATGAAAAAACCAAGTTTGTTCATGTTAACATTTAACTTGAACTGATTAAAAGAGTTTGGCAGTGATTGAAGGATAATATTAATTTGGGACTCTCCATTAATTTCAGCCCTAAGGACCTCTAGTATGGTTAAATAAATCATCATTTTTAAAACACATTCTTTTATTAGAGATCCTCCAGCCATTTTAGTGTTCAATAATGGTTTCATGGCAGTTTGCCTAGTAGGCCTGCTCTGTTCCCCAAACATCTCCTTCAGGTTAAACATGATATCATAAGTAGTATCCATGTTCTGGTGTTGATGCTGTAAGACACTGGACAACAGTGCTAGAATATTACATCGAGCCATCTCATTAACCTTCACCATTTTACATGATAATCCTGCTCATCCTAAGAGGCACCTTCTACCAGTAATGGTGGATATTCAATAGTAAAAACATATTTGTATCTCTTAGTAGTGAGTACAATATCGAGGTTTCATTTTGAATCAACATAATTTGGCCAAGTGAGTTTGTTTTGATTGAGTATGATATAGAGAGGATTAAATGACGACATATGATATAAAAAAGAATTAAGAAGAATATGGATACAAACAAAAATTATACTTTTTTTTTTCATTATCTAATAGTGTTATCCTTAAGACACGATAAAAGAATACAAAGGGACTTAATCCATATAAATAACGTGCTTCATGGGAAAGTCAAATGCTACCTATATGATTAAGAGGATAAGATCCTTTGCAATATTAACTAGGAATCTTATACCATATGATATTATAATACCCTTTATTTCATCTTCAAAAGAAAAGTAACAAAGTTACGACGACGATAATTATTTCCCTTTTGATCAAGTGCACACCATTATCTTGAATGAAAGACAACCGTTGTGAGTAAGTGTTCTCGTGGAGAGAATCACCATTGCCCCCGTCTCAATCATCCTTATCCTAAGAGGTTCAATCTTATAACGAAATGATAATAAGCACCTTTCATAGGGGTAGTCACTCGAAGATGACTCCAGATGCTTATTGAGGATACTTGAATTTTAAAATTTGAGGATACTTTACAATTTATTAGTCATGTCTTGCTTTCTTTTATTTTCAAAAAGTATAATTTAATTTTGAAAAAGAATTTCTTTTATAAAATTTCCAAGCAAGTTATGAATGATTTTCTTTTTTAAGTTCATGGATTTAAATAAAAAATTGAGTTTTTAAAATGCATGCATAATATTTATATTATCAAACATAATAACATTGCATGCAATATAAATATGCATAAACATAAGCGACATCTCTCTTTCAGTTTCCAATCTACAATAGATAATCGATGTAAAATCTATAATATAAGCTTGAACTCAGCCTCCTTGGTCTTTTTCTTCTTCCTCTTCATTTCTTCAATATTTAATATTACATAAAACCTATACGCACGAACAGGCGTACATAATTTCAAAATAATTAAAAAAATAAAGGAAGAAATAGGAAAACTAATAAACAAGCCCTTTCATGGAAAACCAGATTTATTACCCTATATGAGCCTTCCATATAAATTTATACAGTACTTTCCTATTAACGAACCAAAAGAAAGATCACCAAACACATTTATATCATGCACTTATCATTGTTAACACCCTAATTTTGCCTCCCCATTTAATAATTATATTATTTAATGCTTTTACATGAATGGTGCTTTACTCATTAAGGTTTCTTAATTGTAGGATGAGTCAAAGTGCTAGAATTTAACAAAAAGCAAAACAATCAGAAAAATGCATGTTGTGCCCCTAGAGCTAAGGAGAAGCTAAGCTAAAGACCCAGATCAAGGTAGAAGGTTACTAGGCTATAGAAACATGTCCAAGACACCAAATGGAGGATCTCTATAACAACAAAGGAGTCAAAGTCCAGATTCAAGGGTCAATTCGATCCAGAAGCTTAGAATGGCCTCTACCGATGACCCAAAGGCCATAAACAATCGGAATGCCCAGGTTAGGTTAGAAACCTTCAAGAAGATACACAACAACCCAAGACATTCTAGAAAACATAGAATAAAGCTTAGATCATCCAAAAAGCCTTTCCATAGGTCGTTCAAGCTTCGCCAACTCAAATTGGCTCATACCAACTAGAAGGAAGCTACTGGCGCCCCAAACACAATTTATTCATCCAAATAAAGTCAGAATACCCTCAAATAGCACAAAAATATTGAGGGTTCATTCCTTGAAGTGATGGCATAGCTAGGTCTGGCCAACTCGAACTCTAGGAGATCCCTCCAAACCCTTTACTCAATTTTTACTTAGCATTTTATACACCCTTAGAAATTTCTTGGAGAACCACCGATGACATTTTACATTCCTCACACCCAAAAATGGTAGGAGGAGTCATCCTGGCAATGCGCCTACGGGTTAAGTCAAAGGATTGACTAACCCTTTCTCCGTTTTAGCCTATTTCGGAACAACAATTTTCAAATAGCCATAACTTAACCTTAGGAATTCCAAATTGAGTTAAAATTTAACCTAATTTGACCATGCTCATACATCTTCTCACATCATAGTATAACATTCTAGGTCATCATTAACCGTGCCAGAATGCCATGCATCAAGTTTTGATATATCGGCATCCTAAGACATATTCAAACATGCAAGCGCACACCCACTAAGGTTAACACAGGCTTAGAAATCAAAAGTTTATCAATCCAAAGCTTCACTTGAGATTGGGAATGCTTAGGATTAGCTAAGCCGATGAGTTTTAAGTTGTGACATCCCTTAGACATTTCTGATAATATCAACTGCATTACTACCATCACCAGAAGCCAGGTTCTCGATTTGAGCTAAGCTTCTCTCCCAAATGATAAATATTCACTCACTTGCACTAAGCGTATCCTTAGAAGTTGAGCTCTTTATCAAAGTAGAGCCCATCCCTTAGCTTAGCCCCAAACGCTACTCTTTACACCCATATGGAGCCTTATACTTCTGATGTTAGTTCTCCCTTACACCCATGTGGAGTCTTATACTCTTGGTGTCTATTTTCCCTACACCCATATAGAGTTTACACTCCTGGTGTTTGTACTCTTGTCACCCATGTGGAGTTTATAATCCTGTTGTTTATCTTCCTTTCACCCATCTAAAGTTTATAATTTTGGTGTTTGTGTTCTTTTCACCCATATGGTGTTTATACTCTAGGTGTTTATACTCATATCTTCCGTAGTTAGGTGACAAACACCTACTATCCCATCATCTAAAGCTTATGCCCCTTGCATTAATTTACCTTACGCTAGAGCTACGTACCAAATCCCGCCACGGGTACGTAGGCAGCTCAAACAGTTAACTTGAGTCCTATCATCCAGATCTTTATAGACCAACTAAGTCCTATATTGTTAGGAACCTTTTGCTAGAGCCACGTAGACTTGATCCTGTCACGGGTACGTAGGCAGCTTAAAAAGATACCTTGAGTCTGGTCATCCTGGTCTCCGAAAACCATCTAAGTCCTATATCTTTAGGCATCTTTTGCCTGAGCTATGATGACCTAATCCCTTAGAAGGGTACATAAGTAGCTTGAATAGATAGCTTAAGTATGGTCTCCACGGTTTCTATAGACCATCATCTACACAAGGCATTTATTTTAAACCCTTGCATTTACATACCAGTTGACATTTCCTCTCCATATAGTTTGGACCACTTTAGGTCTAAACTACATTTAACTTGATCCCTTCACAAGGTACATAGGCAGCTCAAGGACATAACTTGAGTTTGGTCACTTCGGTCTTTATAGACCATCTTTCAATTCACACTTCATTCCTAACACACATAAGGACTATACAAGTCCTCACACCTAATTTCATACAGATTCTCAGCACAAATCTCATCTCCTAAAGTACTTCATTACCACATAGGTAGGCAGTACACTACACTCACACGAACAAGCTATGCTAGATCACCTTATGCATTTATGTGTTGTATGTTATGATCATTATAAACTAAAGTATTATTTTATAAGATAATGATTGCAGAGAGTGGAAAGGGACTCTGATATCTCTAGTTATCCAGGCGTAACAGTTTTTTGCAAAGCCGAACCATTATCTATAATTGCACAGACTAGTCGACAGTCAATAAAAAGAGCCATTTACCATATATTTCAAAAATATAAAGGTATTTTTAAACCAAAATCAAGACTCGGGTTTCTCGACACACCCATTTCAAAATGTTGGGTGGCAACTCCTAATATCTGTAATTAAGGCCCTATTTTAAAATAAAGCATACTTTTTTATCAGTTGGGTGATATTGGACTCACCACATCACAATAAAGACTCACAACCCGCACTCATCAACCCCGGCACGTGAATCCAGTCGTAAAAATCATTCATAACTAATTAATTTTAAACGATAATAAAATTGCTAGATATGAAAATTATGCAAACTTTAGGATTAATAGCAATTATTAGTTCCTAACTTTATGTTAATTAATCGCAAATCTTGAATCATACGTTAAAGAATGTCCAGAATTAAAGAAAATAATTTAGGAAAAAACTTGGCTTCATTTTGAACCAAAACTCTTATTTTTAAGGCCTTAAACAACTGATAATTTTTAATAATGTTTAAAATATTCAAAAACTTAATTTTAATTTTTAAAACTATTTATTAGGTTGTTAGAAAAGCTGACAAGCAAATAGCCCCTTGGTCTTTTTAGCTATGGCTTGAGCCGAGCCACCAACCTTGAGCTGTGGCTCCACCAAGCCTGAAGCCACTGGTCCATCCTTTTGTCACGCGATGTGATGCATGGAATAATTTCTTATTGGGAGAATTCTCTCCAGACTCTTCCATCGTTAGGATTTCGTAATTTTTTTTTTTTTGAAGATAATAGAAATAACTTCAAAAATTAAATAAAATTTAAAATAAATCCAAAAACGTTTTCTTTAGTTTTCTTTTCCAACTTTTTGGCCAAAAACAAAAAAAATCTACGAACGTTCTTCTGGTAAGGATTTTTTTCATTAATTAAAATATGATTTTAATTAATATTCTAGAAAACAATCAATTAATACAACTTGCGTAAATAAAATAAAATAGAACTCAATTTAATTCTATAAATTAATAAGAGGTTATAAAAAGTCATGCAAGACTGCTTTGATACCAATTGTAGGAATCAGGAACGCAGCGAAATAGGTTTTTAGAACTTTTTTGGATCAATCAAGCATGAAACAATATAAACTTGTCACGCCATTGTATTCAAAATACCAAAACAAAATCAAATCAATAAAAAAAATAACCTTTTATTTTTTCTTGATTTGATATTGGCTTTTCGAACTTTTCTTCCTCGACGGTTGAAACTCCTAGATTTTTCTCTCTCTGTCCTATTAGGATTCCCCCAGGATTTTTTTTTTTTTAACATGTAGGGTTATGTGGACAACCTAACAGACTAATCCTTTATATAGGTAAGAGTAGAGGAGCTAGGTATAAATAAACTTAAATTGGATAATTAGGAAATTAACCATAATTATCACATAATTTCAAAAACATCCCTCAATAATTATATATTCTTGATAATATCCCTATCTCAAATGAGATTGTGGATTCCTTCTTGATAATGTATGTTTAGTCTTATGCAATGATTTCCCAAAATATAAGCCTAATGATAATTAGCCTCACTCCTGATGAATTAAATTCATCATTGCATAAAATGGTGTCCATCACAATCTTAGGGTTTAGAGCAATTGCTTAAAGTGAACAAAAGAAATACAGATAGCATAACTTAGATGTGTTTCTTATTATTGTCTCGTTCAGTGTCTTCCACACCAACACTTTAGATTTAAAGTCTACTACTGTAAGGATTGAGATAAGTCATTCTATCATATAGAAATCTAAAATGTTACAGTCTTTTAGTTGAGATGTCCACATCTCATCACTGACTGTGAATAAATCTAGATTGATTAATACTTAGATTTTTATCTCCTGTGTATCAACACTTTCATGCACATGAATTAAGTTCATTAATTAATCAAGGATTACATTCATCACATGAAATACATGCATCCATAAGAAATAAAGAAACTTTAGATAAACTAAATAAGAATTCTTTATTAAAATAAAATTAGTTCATCACCTAATATATGACTTTAGGGTATACTTCCCAATAGATACTATGTGGAGGATTAGTGTGAAAAAGCCTCGCTCCAGCTATGGGATGAGGATAAGAAAGAGCCTAGTTCTAAGAAGGAAATGAAAGTTAACTCCTTACGCAACTGGGGAAGAAAACTTGATCTAAAAGGTAAGAGACAGTTAAAGCCATGCGCATAACTTTGAAATAGTTAACTAAGAAAAAAGCTTCTCCAGATGAGAAAGAACAATTGCACCTCATGCATAACCGGAGGAACGGAACCTTACTCTAGATGAGACGGATTAGTTAGTGCTTGGAGCATAACAGAGGAAGGAGTTTCACTCTGACGGGGTGTTTAACTCCAAAGAAAAAGACAATTAGTGTCTTACGCATAACTATGGAAAGGAGCTTTGCTCCAAGTAATAGGGAAACAATTAGTGCCTAGAGCGCAACTGAAACAAATGAGCCTTACTTCAAAAGATAAGGAATAGTTAGCGCTTTTCACATTACTATAGAAAAGAGCTCAGCTCCAAGGAAAAGACAGTTAGCGCCTTACGCATAACTATGGAAAGGAGTCTTAATCCAAGGACGTGCCTTATGCAGGTGAGTGAGTGTTCATCATTAAGGAAAGGAAATCAGCTCAAATCAGAGCTTAGTTCCTAGTGTTCATTATCAAATCTATGTGAATGTCCTAGGAGCCTAATATGATGTGAGTGATGCAGTTAATGTGATCAGATATGTCATGGGCATGTTAAATGTGATGATAACTTATATTCTAACATAGATGACAGTTTAAGGATGCATGTTAGATGTAACTAAAAGAAGCCATGACTTAGAAATCATTGGCTTAACCAATCATAAGTCATTTCCAATCTTAGGAGCCTCGCTCACTTTAGTGAATACTTTGTATTGGTAACCATTTGATTTTTAAGTCTGTGTCAACCCTAGTAAGTGTGTGTTTACAAGTCTGGATATGCCCTAGCATGTCAAGGTATGTACAGACATGTCAAAACATGATGCATGCATGTTATAGCATGTGCTAGCATGGTAAATGACATCCTAACATGTTATACTATGATATGAGATGGTGATAAGACATGTTTGCATGACATAACATGGTCATAGCATGTATAAGATGGCATAGCATGGTAATATGGCATATTATCATGTTATACGATGATAATGACATGGTATAACAAGTTAGGGATGACATAGCATGGTAGATATGATGTGTCGTATGGCTTAGCATGGTAATGTGACGATATAGCTAGCATGCTTTTATAACATGACAGGGCACAGTAGAATAATGTTATGCAATGATAAAGCATGGTAGAATAATGCAGGCATGTCATCTATATACCGTCTGGAATTTTGTAAAATTTTCTCAGATAGAATTGGTCATTATCATGTGTTGGGTCCAACCCGAATTTGATATACGATCCGAGTACCTTTCATCGATAAATGAATTTTATTTACAAAATTAATATCATTCTATCTTAATCATTTAAATAAATTGATAAAAATTTTCTAGAGTGAAAATTTTACCATCGCAGGCTTTTTTAGAGAGAGAAACCTTAGACTTGAGATCTTTGAGTGCTAAGCATGGAATGAGAAAAAAGAGAAAGGAAAGGCCCATATTTATAGGTTTTTGGTTGAAAAGGAATTTTGCCTGTTCAAATGAGCGAAAGGAATTTCCAATTGTGTTGGGTGAACAAATTTGCCCAAAAGATAAACAAAACTCTTTGCCAGGGCCGTCTGCTAGCCCTTTCTACCTAACAGGATGGGCGAACATGTCTACATAGCGCCGCAGCTGACTATGATCATAAAACAAGTTAGATGGACATATCTGCAATTCGAGATGGGCAAAAAAGTTTACCAAGCTTGCATGGCAAACTTTTTGGTGGAAAGGAAAAATTTGTGCACCATTTGGCCTGTGCCTCAGGCTCGAGCTATGTTTGCGAAGTTCGGGTTTTGCCCTTATAGCTCTAAGCTATTCTAAGACCTTCAGTATAGTTTTCAGAAGCTTCCAAAACCTCTCAGGCACATTTTGGAGCAATTTAGACCAATTAGGCCAAAACCAAGCTCAATTTGAATTCTCGAAGATTAAATTATGTTAATTTAAAAATTGTTGCTCCGAAATGGGCTAAAACAAAGAAGGGGTTAGCCAAACTACCAGGATGACTTCTTCTAACATTTTTAGATATGAGGAATCCAAAAATATTATCAATGGGGCTCTGGGACACTTTCATGAATTAATAAAAAATTAACAAATTTTGTAATCAAAGGTGCGGAGGGACCTCTTAAGTTTTTATCTGACCCGACCCAGCTATGCCAATACCTTAAGAAACTTACTCTTCACATCTTGTGTAACTCAAAGATATTTTAACTGTTTCTATATGCTCAAATTATATCTAGTGCGTCGATAACTTCCTTCTCGTTAATAGGAATTATTTTAATTCCATAGGGCCCAACTGACCTCTAGAGTGTATTGACTATTTTGAGTTAAGTTCTATGTCCTATGACATGTACTAAAATTTTTTGTATCTCCTTGCATGTTCCTAGCTTGATCTGGGTATTTCAGTGGATATGGGCCTTTGGGTGCGTCGGTAGAGACCATTCTCGACTTTTGGACCGAATTGCCCTTGACTTTGAACTCAATCTCTTATATCGATGTTGAAGTTGTCTATTTAGCATCTTGGAAATGTTATATTAGCTAGTGGCTATCTATCTTAATCTAAGTCCTTAGCTTTACTTCTCCCCCAATCTAGGGGTACAATTATCATTTTACTAAATGTTAGCTTTTTATTGAATTCTGGTGCTTGAAATATCCTATGATTAAAAAAAAGTTAATCAGTAGAGTACCATTCAATTAAAAATATAAAATATGGTAATGTTTAAGTTAGGCGGTAAAATTAGGTGTTTATAGCTGGTCCTCTTTTTTTAGCCTAAGCTTAACTAAGGGAGAAAAAAGGAAATGAGACAACCTATTTTGCCCCTTACATGCTAAATCAAAAAAAGAGACCAACTTCTTAACTGGATTGATTTTTTGCACTTGAGTAGCTGCAGGAGTTCCATTTTTTGACTTTAGGGATGCGTTTGTGCCTTGAATTTATCTTTTGAAGAATTATCTTCGCTTTTGGGTTGATGGATGAATTGCGATTTACATTTGATTTTGAGAAGATAATTCTACTACTAGACAAGTAAATGATCATGTATTTTTCATTTGGTCTTAAAGAAATGATCCTTACTCGTGGGTGTACACTTGTGCCTCGCACTAGTTTAGAGAAATGGATCCTTACTCAGGATGAGTGATTGATCCTATAACTCACACTGGATTGTGCCTTCTACTCGATATAGTAAGGTGAGGAGCATAACTCCAAGCCTCACTTTGTCTAGCCGGGTAAAGTAAGAAGCCTTGCTTCTAACCTCGCTTGATTACATTTGGTGAGATGATGAGCCTCGCTCCATTTGGTTTAGCAAGGTGAGGAATCTCGCTCCTAAATTGGTATCGAATTCTATGCCTTGCACTGGAATATGAGAAAAGAGACTTACTTCTAGATTGGTTTCTAAGTCTAAGATTGACGCATGACTTTGAAAAGGAAATATAAACTCCTAGGTTGACTATGAGTCTTATAGTGGAGATAAAACTTCAAAACAGGAGTATGAACTCCGGGGTTAACTTTGAGTCTCATGATGAACACAAGACTACAAGAGCAAAGCATTAAGTCTAAGGTTTAACTCTGAGTCTCATGGTGAACATAAGACTTCAAACGGGGAGTATAAACCTCAGAGGTTTTCACTTGAGTCTTATCTTGGAGACAAGACTTCAAAAGAGGAGTATTAACTTTGAGGTTTGACTTTGAGTCTTGTAATAAAAATAAGACTTCCAAATGGAAGTATTAACTCTGAGGTTTGACTCTAAGTCTCTTAATAAAATAACACTTTAGAAGGGGAGTATTAACTCTAATGTTTGACTCTGAGTCTTATAATAGAAACTATACTTCAAAAAGGGAGTATTAACTCTGAGACTAGTCTAGTCTGGTAAGGAGCTTTGCTCTCGAGCTCCACACCCAAGCTTTGCTCTATCTAGTCTACTAAAGAGCTTTGCTCCCGAGATTCACTCTTAAGTTGAGTCAATGCCTTGCACATGATCTCAGGGACATGAGTTTTACCCCTGTTTAAGGAGTCCTACTCTTAAGGTGTACTCTTACGCGAAAAAGGATTTGGTGCCTCGCATTTTATCCTGGGATGAGCCTCTTTCTAATTGGTCTGGTAAGGAGGTTAGCTCCCGAGCTTAGCTCTTTCTAATATAATAAAGAGCTTTGCTTTGTCTAATCATCTGAGCTTTCAGTTTCATGCTCGCCTCAAGCATCTGAATCCTAGATTCAGGTAACACACTAGCATCTAGGTCTATGCCTAACACTTAACATCAGATAGAAAAACTTATTTCCAAATTGGTCACCTGAGTGTTACATTTCATGCTCGCCTTAGGCATTTGAATCCTAAATTCAAGTAACACACCGGCAGCTGAGCCTATGCCTAGCACCTAACTTTGAAAAGAAAAACTTGTATCTAATCCGGTCATTTGAGTTTTGCACATCATGGTCGACGTCAGACATCTGAATCATTGCTTTAGGTAGCATACCGGCATCTAAGTTTATGCCTAACACCTGACTTCAAAAAGGAAAACTTGTTTCCAAATCGGTCATCTAAGCTTTATGTTTCACACTCAGCCTCAGGCATCTAAATCATTTGTCTAGCATATGGATTCATGTAACAAATCAGCATTTGAGTCTAGTGATTAACACCTGACTTCTGAAAAAATCCTTGTTTCAAACCGATCATCTAAGTTTCATGTCTCACACTCAGCCTTAAATGTCTAAATCTTATGTCTAATATACGTATTTAGGTACGGGTTTGGTTAATGAATTTATACATTTGCATATGTATTTTGGATTCATTTCTGAATTGCTGTTTGATCTTTGTTCTTTGATTAGTGTTTAAGTCCATGTTTTACAATTAATATTGTGAAAGCTGCTTCGCTCTTTAGTTGGTGGTGGTTCTGCTCTTTACATCGAACATTAATGAGAAGAATGCCAGCCTCAGGAGTTGGTGTATTCATAGTTTGTTTTGTGTAGCGTTATTGTGATGATTGCCTAGGTCACTTTTTAGGTGCATATGAAATATGCATTATCATGTACATAATCCTAAGGTTTTCGATTTTGAAAATGTTGGGGAATCTGAAAACTGAGGAGTGTGACCATATGCAGTCTTGTTTTGTGAACAAAGTCATATGCAATTAATGAATACAATTGAAATAATGTGCATTATATTTTCAAAAATTGGGTTATGCAGCAAAATGAATTTAAATGAAAGAATTTGGTTTGTACAAGTTAAGATGTGATCTGAATGTTTGATTTGAAAATAAATGATTGATTATTTATAAGGCGTGTGACTCACTGGTGTGGCAGATTGAATACTTGTACACTTTTTTGAAAAGTGTTGTTTTTGTGAATGACTTACTATTGAACTGTTCAATGAGATATTAACTATGTTTGCAGTTTTATCAAGAGACCTAGTCACTGAATTCTCTTTATATTCCTGCTTGATCGCCCAATGTGTATTAATACGGCTCAACCCTAAGTGCAGGGTGTCAGTTGAAGCACAATAATCAGTGAGAACCGGATCATGTCCACAGGGAGCCTTAAGCAAAAATCAATGAACAAATAATTTGGAAAAATCTCAAATGAAACTAAGCCTCACAAAGAATAATGGAGATTGGATTTCTTGAAACAATAGTAGTTTGGATTAAAGTGTTTAATAGCAAATTAAAGGAAATCTTGAACTCCAGACAATTTCGTAGTGATTTGTAACAAATTCCAAGGTTTTAATCACTCAATCTACACTTAAAAAGTATAGATCCGAAGATATCTCTTATAAAAACCCATTTTCTTGATCAGTCCACATCTGATTTGAACAAAAATCTAAGAACAATTTGATTGAGAATTCAAATCGAACACCTTACGTGCATCATTAATAGATTTTTGTATATAAAGTCTTAAAATTAGAAATCACCATACAAGTTCAAAAGAAATGCATGGAAACTCCAAATAAAAGTTCATAAACAGATTCCATAAACCATACAAATTCAGGTTCAATTGAAACTCAACCCAAAATCAATAATAAAATCAAATCAGAAATGGGTTGATCTTTAAACCTGCAGAAATTCAGCAATGAAAACCATAATTACCTTAGAATTCTTGCAATTCAACTACGTGACTTGCATAGAGTCCAAGAATGGAGACCACTCAAGCATAACGGATAAAGAAAATAAGAAGAAATTGATTGAATCCATGCAATAATCTAAAATTTGCTATAGAAAAATTAAGAAATTGAAGCTAGAATTACTTTCTCTCTCTAAAACTCTCTCTCTCTATCTATGGCAAAATAAAACTAAAAATTATATCTCTCCGAAAAAAAAAAACTCCTCCTCTGGTACAAACGACCTTCCTTATATACCTAAAATGTGATAAACGAAAATACAAAACTGCCCCTCAGAAAAACAGAATCGCAGAATTTGTGCTCCCCAGACTAGTTCGAACAAGCGTTTGAACAAGCATTGGTTCGAACAATGGTTCGAACTAATTTCCTATACTTAGAAAGTTTTCACACTTCAAAAGCTGGTGACCTCTCCGTTGATCAATCGGCTGTTCAAACAGCTAATGGTTCGAGCAAACGTTTGAACCATGTTTCCACATAGAAATTTCTACATGCTTCTGAACTTCACCTCAGCCTCTGTTGATTGAACCAATGTTTGAACACATTTTGGTTTGAACATAGGTTCGAACCCAAATGCCTTAGAACATTTTCAGCTTCTGATGGCTGTCACCCTTTCTGTTGATAGAACCAAGGTTCGAACAAGGATTGGTTTGAACCATTTTGCCTTAGTCGATTCCAACACTTGATGATCTGCACTAGGTACTGTTGATCTAACCATGGTTCGAACAAGGATCAGTTCAAACCAAGGTTTGAACCATTTTCTCAACACTTTGCCAATTTCTAATGCAACCTTCTCAAGTGAATCCTCTGTTGTTAGAACATTGGTTTGAACAATACTTGGTTCAAACTCATGTTCGAACCATATACTTGATTTCTTCAATTTTTGT
>QLOD02160630.1:0-13395 GCA_003260245.2 Sideroxylon spinosum
TCAAGCTTCGAAAGAAGACCCAAACAGGAGCATTTATATGCGTCTCTCAGTGCGTGTATGTGTGCCTATATATATATATATTATATAGACGTCTATATGTATATGTGAAGTGTGTATGAAGAAGCTGAGAACAATTTTTGACGATACCACATGCAATTTCGACAGTATCATATACAATTTCGACAATACCACAAAAAATGTTGATAGTATCGTATAATTTTTGACAGTATCACCCACAATATTGATAGTACCGGTACTATCACGAGAGACAGTACCGGTACTGTTATGCGAGATAGTACTGGTACTGTCGGAAACTGTAAACAATACCGCTTGATACAATACGAGAGACAGTTCTGGTACTGTTATGTGAGACAGTACCGGTATTGTCACGAGAGACAGTACCGGTACTGTGGGGAACTGCAAACAGTACCGCTTGATACAATACGAGAGACAATACCAGTGCTGTTATGCAAGATAGTACCGGTACTGTTAGGCGAGATATTACCGGTACTGTTATGAGAGACAGTACCGGTACTATGGGAAATTGTGTTCCAACTGCCATCAAATACATCAATCGATACATAACACAACCCAGCCATACGAGCCAACATCATCATGTTTTTGAAATTAATCTCATTACTCAGAAAACATGAAGGATGTTCATGGATTGAGTAACTACATGTCACATTTTCCACATTCAAACTACACCAATTCTCAGACACCTTCAACGCAAACTTCTCCAATCCTCCTTCGAACGTATAGTAAAACCTATCGTCTTCCAATCTTCATGAAGAAAAATTGTGTATTATTTTATATATACCAGCGTATGTATAGGTGAGACGTGAGAGGTGAGAGAGACAATGGAATCAACGTGATTCCTATAAAAATGGTAGCTCGGCTGTTTTCTATAACTGAATTATAGAAACAAGGGTATTATTGGTATATTAAAAAATCATTTAACACAAATTCGTGGGGCCCACTAAAATGTGTGACTTAATTACAAATCTTTCTATTCAACTATGATTTAAAAGTAATCAATTTTTTTTTGGCATGACTTAAGCCCTTACAAGTCTATAAAGTGTGACTTGGGCACAATTTTCCCTAGATTAATACACATCTTACAAATGAACCGGCCCATTTATAAATAGATTAGGTCTCATCTTATTGGACTGGTTGATTAGCAAATAAGCTGAATTTGAAAGAAACCAAAAAAAATAAAAAAATAATAAAAAATTAGATCATTAAGTAAACAATTTAAGTTCGACATTGTGCTTTGGCTCGTTAAGAATGTGAGATTCTTAATACAAATATAAATTATATAAAATATATATAAATACGTTTTTTATTTAATTATATAATGTGCTACTCCTTATAAAAATTGTATTTAAATTTTATCCTTGACTTATTTATTTAATTTTCACGCTTACGTTTTTATATTTTGCAAATTCAAAATTAATTTATTAAGTATAAAAAATAAATTTAAATTATTTTACAACAAATTTTTTTATTTTTTATTTTTTTATTATTTTTTTTAAACGAGCTCCGAATTGCTCATCAAGGGAAAATGAATCGAGTATGAGCCCAGCAGAAAAACAACCAGCCGAGGCCAGCTCGCTCAGGTCATTCATTTGTACCATATGCCCGACTTTGATTAAACCGGGTATTTTGAGCAGATGAGGTCTTCCAAATGATCATCAGAAAGGGTCCAATTTTTAAAGAAATCAAATCACCTATTTTTCCACAAGTGAGGGCGTATTTTGAAAGTTAATATATGGTAGGGTAATATCCCGACCGAATCCAACCTTACTGACTGATTACCTCAACCCGACCTGAACCTCTAACCGATCGAACAATCATCTGCGTTATTATTAACCCATATACCAAATCACTTGCATTATTACCAACCCCTATACCAAATTACCTGCATTATCATAATCCCCTAAAATACACTGCATCCCTTGTAGCAGTTATAACATTAACCAAATAAATCATTATTCTTGTAATCTGTAATACAGGTTACATTGTTCAACTGAAAAAGACATATGATTACATGGTGCCCACGCATAGACATTTGGCCCATGTAGACTCAAACTTTTGATATATATTCGCCTACAGGTATTAAACAGGTACACAATTCATAACATACAAAACCTTTGCCAAAAATATGCAGTGAATTAAGCTAACTTGAGCATCGAAGTTTCTTTGGTAGGCATCACACCGGTGTGAGGACATATTTCTCGGAGTTGAGTCGGATCATCGAAGTGGTGCGAGGTTACAGAACCATCAGTTGGCACCGTCTGTGAGAACCGACTTTTCTTGCAGTTTTTATGGTCTAAACCAAGTCCGAAACAAACACTCAACTACAACCGCAGCCAGTAAGGACGATGGAAAATAGGAAAGACGATAGAGTTGATGCCATGGAGTCCTAGATGAGAGAGATGATGACTGTTATGCAGACACTGGTGGCCCAGAACCAGGTGTTACTTCAACTGGTAAACACTGCTCCTGTTGATGCCTCAATCCCAGCAATTCCCTCAGGTAATGGAGCATAGAATGGGGGGATTGTTGATGTAAACGGAAAGCGGAGAAACAAAGCTGGCATTGTTAAGGAAAACAATGTCCCCAGCAGAGTAGTCGAGGAATCCAGAAGAAAAGAAAGGACTACGACGATCGAGGGCGGAGTCGGAGTCTATGCGGAGGTCTAGTGGACCGAGGCAGCGAGTGTGAAAGAAGCCACCGCGAACCCTTGGGAAGAACAGTTGAATGCCATGTAAGCTCAAATGTAGGCTCGAATGGATGGTGTGTTGGCTGCGGTTCAAGTACCAAACATGGTGGAGGATTCGCTTAGGCGGTGATGACCTACCATCTACCATCCAAGTTCAAAATACCGGCAGTCGATTCATTCAATGGATTGCGAGATCCGTTGGATCATCTGGAAACTTTTAAAACTCTTATGCAGATACATGCATATCCAGATAAAATATTGTGCCGGGTATTCTCAACAACTTTGAAGGGTCTTGCGAGGCTATGGTTCACCAGGATAAAGACTGGGACAATATCTAACTTTGTTCAGTTGAGTAAGCTTTTTGTGGGTTATTTTATTAGGAGGCAGAGACAACAAAGGCTAGCTACACATCTGTTGACGATTAAGTAGGGGAATGAGGAGACTCTCAGGAGTTACGTTGGAAGGTACAACAAGGAAGTCCTGGAGGTCGATGAAGCAGACAAAAAGGTGATTGTCACTACCTTTATGAGTGGGTTACATACTCCCAAGTTCATGGCTTCTCTGGTGAAAAACCCCCCGATCGATTTAGCTAACCTCATGTTCCGAGCTTAGAAGTACATTAATGTGGAAGACGCCATCAAGTCTAAAAAAGATAATGAAGGGGCGGGAAGTTTAAAGACAGATAAGAGAAAACCGATCGACCAAGAGAACACTCAAGACTCTAGAAGTTTGAAGAACAGGAGATATGATGATAGAACGGGCTGATTCCCAAGGAGATATGGCAATGCAGATTGGAACTTCACCACCCCGAACACCAGACTGGAGAATATCTTCTACGAAATTCAGTATGACTCTGTTCTGAAATGGTCAGAGAAGTTGAAAACACTCATGGAAAAGTGTTCTCGAGAGAAATATTACAGGTTCCATCGGGACCATGGTTATGATACGGACGACTGCTTCGACCTAAAAGGTAGGTGGAAGAATTGATCTGCCGAGTTAGATTGAGCAGATTTGTTGATAGCTAAGACAATGGCAGGAAAGCAGAGCCGAAGAGTCCCCAAAGAAGAAGCCCGAGAAGGAAGAGCCCCGGACGGAGGAGTCCCAATTAAGCACAGCAAAACCATCAACCCATAGGGGAAATAAGGGTCATTTCTGATGGGTTGGCTGCAGAAGGAGAATCTTCAATCGCTCAAAAAAAGTATGCTCAGGAAGTTACGAGAAATGCCAAAATGTTGGTGGCCGATCGCTCGATTAAGAGGAACAGAACGGAGCAACTGGCAATCACCTTTACCGAAGAAGAGGCTGACGAGTTATGCCAGCCCCACGAAGACTCACTTGCTATCTCACCACTAATTGCCAATTTCAAGACATGGAGAATGTTGGGGGATAGTGGAAGCTCGGTTGATATCCTCTATAAGGGGCATTCAAGAAAATAAACATGGTCGGGTCCACCGGTAGTCACATAACACCGCTTGGTTCGATTGTTTTGCCGGTTACTCTTGGTGATGAGCCCTGCCAAGCAATAAAGATGATAAAATTCCTTGTGGTTGATTGCTCATCGGCTTACAACACCATTCTTAGGAGGGCATCCCTAAATCAATTCTGGGCTATCACATCAACTTATTACTTATATGTTAAGTTTCGGACAGAAAAGGGATAGGATGTGCTAAAGGCGACCAGAAGGCGGCCCGAAATGTTACGTGCCTTCCCTTAAACAAACTTCAACCAAGGAAACAATGGTTGTAGACAGTCTAGAGGTCAGGGATGACGAAGAAATAAGGAGCGGGGAGCCAGTGGAAGAACTGGAAGAAATCGTGATCGGTTCCCCCGAGCAAAGCCGATTGGTCAAAATCGGCTCGAAGGCCCCTGAAGAAATAAAAGCAAGTTTAAGGAATTTTTGGAGTAAAATAAGGATCTTTTCGCATGGTCCCATGAAGACATGCCTGGGACCGATATAAAGGTGGCAGCTCATCACTTAAATATCTCCCCGGGAGCAAGGCCGATAAAGCAAAAGCACAGAACTTTCTGTCTCGAGCAGAACGAGGCCATTGTGCAAGAAGTTGACAAGTTGTTAAAGGTCAGGTTCATCTGTGAAGTCCATTATCCTACTTCGCTGTCCAACATTGTCATGGTCAAAAAATGTAACGATAAATGGAGAATGTGCGTCGATTTTACGGACCTCAATAAGGTATGCTCAAAAGATAACTTCCCGTTGCCCTCCATTAACCTATTTGTCAACTCCACCGTGGGCCATGAGATGTTGTCATTCATGGATGCTTTCTCGGGCTACAACCAAATAAAAATGACCGATCATGATCAGGAACACTGTGTTCATTACTGATCAAGGACTGTACTGCTTCAATGTAATGCCAATCGGTTTAAAGAACGCTGGGCCAACCCATCAAAGGCTTATGAACCGGATGTTCAAGAATCAGATGGGGTGGAATGCGAAAGTGTACGTTGACGACATGCTTGTCAAAAGCAAAAAGATCAGTTCCCATATCACTGATCTACAAGAAATATTCGACACTCTGAGGAAGTACGGAATGAAGTTGAATCCCACCAAACGTGCATTTTGTGTGGCATCTAGAAAGTTCCTTAGTTTCTTGGTGTCGGATAGAGGGATTGAAGCTAGCCTAGAGAAGGTCCAGGTGATCGTGGAGATGCAGTTACCCCAGACTATGAAGGAAATCCAAAAATTGGCAGGGAGAGTAGCGGCCTTGAATAGGTTTATCGCCCGATCCACGGACAAATGCCATCATTTTTTCAAAGTACTTAGAAAGGCTTTCAAGTGGACACCAGAATGTGAAGAAGCCTTTGGGCAAATAAAACAATACTTGGGGTCAGGGCCTTTGCTCAGCCGAACCATTTTAGGAGAAGAGCTTTACTTATATTTGGTAGTTTCCACCACTGTAGTAAGTTTAGCCCTTGTAAGGGACGATCAAGGGATCCAAAAACTTGTCTACTATACGAGCAAGGCCCTTAGGAGGGCGGAAGAAAGATATCCAAAGATGGAGTTAATGGCCCTTGCACTCATAACAGTAGCTCGATAGCTCAGAGCTTACTTCCAGGCCCATACAATCGTCGTTCTCATCGAACCCCTAAAGAATGTACAGCACAAACCGAGACATCTGGCAGGCTGTTGAAGTGGTAGATCGAGTTGGGATAGTTTGACATTTAATACCGTCTAAGGATGGTAATTAAAGGTCAAGCAACAGTGGATTTTATCACTGAATTCACGTTCCTTCAGATTGATTCCACCGAAGCCAACAGTATGGAACAATAGTAGACAGTTGATGGCTTCACCACACAAAACTCCGGTGGTGCAGGCCTTGTTCTCGTCTCATCTGAGGGTCACTAGTTTGAATACGCCATACGTTTCAGATTTCATGCCTCGAATAATGAAGCTGAGTACGAAGCCTTGATTACTGGCCTCCGTATGGCTCAACGAATGGGAATAGAGGAGATACGTGTTAACAGTGACTTTCAGTTAGTGGTCGAGCAAGTATAGGGGGACTATGAAGCAAGAGGTGAGAACATGGTGGAATATTGCCAGCTAGCTAAGAGCGTTACAAGGAAATTTAGAAACTTTGAGCTGCAGAGAGTCCCGAGGTGACAAAATGAAGAGCAGACAGACTGGCCAAGATCGTCTCATCTGGAGAAGATAATACTGATATCCTCATGGAGATATTACATTCACTGAGCATCCGGAGCTTAGAGATTAACCAAAATAAGAAAATGCTGAGTGGACCAGACCCATCAAGTAGTACTTAGAAAGCGGAATCCTTCCTAACGACAAGAATGAGGCAAGGCGGGTCCAATACCAAGCAAACAGATACCTAGTGTTGGGCGGAATTTTGTATAAAAGGGGACTTGGCTCCCTCTTGTTAAGGTGCGTGGGAGAACAAGAAGTGGACTACGTTATGAGGGAGATCCATGAAGGAGTTTACGAGAATCACTCAGGGAGCAGATCTTTGGCCAGAAAGATACTGAAAGTCGGGTACTTTTGGCCAACAATGGAGACTAATACCCAGGAGTTCATCAAGAGGTGAGACAAATGCCAGAGATTTACCAACATCCCGTGACAACCCGCCAGTGAGTTGACGCTAATCCCGAGCCCCTGGCCATTTGCTCAGTGGGGAATCGACATTATCAGACCGCTTCCGTTGGGAAAGGATAGAGAAAATTCGCAGTAGTAGCGATTGATTACTTTACTAA
The DNA here is from genome assembly GCA_003260245.2 of Sideroxylon spinosum. Taxonomy (NCBI): domain Eukaryota; kingdom Viridiplantae; phylum Streptophyta; class Magnoliopsida; order Ericales; family Sapotaceae; genus Sideroxylon; species Sideroxylon spinosum. The sequence continues at coordinate 6,944 of QLOD02160630.1, forward strand.
ATGGGTAAAAGCAAAAGCCTTACCAACTATCATCGAGCAAAACATGAAGAAATTCTTGTGGCAGAACGGCAGAACATAGTTTGTTGATTTGGCATTCCTAAGGTTGTGATCACTAATAGCGGTAAATAGTTTAAGGGGAAATAGTTTAACGAATTATGTGAAGAATTGGACATCAGTCATCATTACTCTTCCCCTGAACATCCATAAGCCAATAGCCTGGTCGAAGTTACTAATCATTCTCTCTTAAAAATCATCAAGACCAAGCTTGACAAAGCCAAAGGTATCTGGGCAAACGAGTTTCCAACCAACTTATGGGCTTATCGAACAATGGAGAAGATTACAACAGGTCAGATGCCATTCTCCCTTACATATGGAACGAAAGCTGTTTTACTGTTGAGATCAGATTGCCTAACGCAAGAACTTTGGGATTCAACATGGAAGAAAATAATCAAAGAATGATGGAGAAGATTGATCCATTGGAGGAAAGATGACTTCAAGTAGCAACTAGGATGGCCCATTATCAGTAGAAGATGCACCAATACCATAATTCAAAGACTCGACCTAGTGAATTCTACGCCAGAGATTTAGTATTGAAAAGGGTAAATCAGTCTATCAGGGGTGCTCGCGATGGGAAGCTGGGTTCAAACTGGGAAGGACCATATGAAGTGTTGAAATCAACCCCCAAAGGAGCTTACTTGTTAAAGACAATGGAAGGCAGAAGTCTACCGCATCCTTAGAACGTCGAGCACTTAAAGAAATATTACGTGTGATGGAAGTTATTATTACATTTGGAATTATTCTTAAGCAAGTATTATGCATTCCAAAATTTCTTTTGCAGTAGATATGTCAACTTACAGGAAACCCTGCTCGGTTCACTGACCGAGCAGAGTGAAGATTTACTCGGCTCACGCGGTCGAGTAGGAGAAGATGGCTTACAAGGCCAATCGCCAAAGTGGCACGATCCTGTTCAGTTCACGCGACTGAGCAGCATGAAGATCTGCTCGGTTCACGTGGCCGAGCAGGAAAGATGGCTCACGAGGTCAATTGCTAAAGTGGCACGATCCTACTCGGTTCACATGACCAAACATAAAGATCTGGTCGGTGCACGTGGCCGAGCAGGAGAAGATGGCTCGTGAGGTCAACTACCAAAGTGGCATGATCTTGCTCGGTTCACGTGATCGAGCAGCATGAAGATCTGGTCGGCTTACGTGGCCGAGCAGGAGAAGATGGCTCACGAGGCCAATTACGAAAGTGTTATGATCCTACTCAGTTCACGTGACCGAGCAGCATGAAGATCTGTTTGGCTCACGTGGTTGAGCAAGAGAAGATGGCTCACTAGGCCACTTGCCAAAGTGGCATGATCCTGTTCGGTTCACGTGACCGAGTAGAAAAGATGCATGAAGCCAAGCAGATCACTAAGTAAGATATTCATCAAGTGCAGATTAATGAATAAAAAATTTAATTTAAAAAATTCAACAAATGGAACATCCGTTTTGAAGGAATGCTCACGAAAAATTTCATTTCATAAAAAGAAAGATTGTACACTGATTAAACTCAACTCTTAAACAAAAATTTAACATTCCAAAAAAAAAAAAAAAAGAAAAAGGAAAAATATGGAAGAGAATAAGAACAGAAGGGAAACGGGAACAAGCAGCTGTCTAATCTAACGTTCTGGAATTTGTTGGGGCACCTTTAACATCTTCAGCATGAGTCACTTCCTCCTCATTTTGTTGGGCACGCATAGCCTACTCTTCACGTGCGGCGTGCTATTCACCGCTCTTCACCTCATCGAATGGCTCTTCGGTAGCTCCGTTACTATTGCCTGGCTCAATCTTGGAGATGTCAATGTCGAGAAAGGCATTGGCAAACTTAGACTTCGCCTGTTCAAAGCCTTCCAAGAATACGGACATAAGTAATTCTTGGAATTCGTTAGTGTTCTTGAAGTTATCTATAGCATTCTGCTCAACGTTCTCCAACTTGCCTTTTAGTTCTTCCACCTTCTACCGTACTTACTCCAACTCCCGATACAAGCGAGCTCGGTTAGTCTTTAAAATTTTATTCTTGTCAAATTTTTTTTTTTTTGTTTATGATGAAGAATTTCTTCTTTCTTTTACTCGACAACAGCAACAAGCTCCTTATCAGCCTCGAGCTCGTTGAGAGTTTCTTCCTTCCTCTTCCTCTCAATCGCCAATGCCCTTTCAGCATAAAGCAATCGATTATACATCGCAAAAGACTTAACCATCATTTGAACAGAGCGATGTAATTAACATGTATAAGTGGAAATTATAAAGTGTGAAAATTATAAAAGAAAATTAGAAATATAACTCAACTGCATTAACTTAAAAAGATCATGGTTCATATCTATTGCAATCTTACAGCTGAGGCTGCCCCTCAGCTCACCCATCTCAACGTCAGAGATGTTGGACCTCAATTTTTACCATGCTAACTCACTACCACTGAGTAGCGATTGGCGAGTGGGGGCAGCCACTTGGGAATCCGATCCCAAGGCTGGCGTTGTCAATTGAATTATCGGTGTCCCTATTCCGGGGGCATCCGAAGCCCCTTTTTGCTTAATAGCAGGCGAAGCTGGGCCTTTTGTAGTCTTGGCCTTCTTAGGAGTGGGTTCTCCCAATGGGCCTTCTGTCCCCGAAGGAGCGGACTTCTTCTTCTTTCGATCGAGGTAGCTGATGATAAGATCTCCTCGACTTTCGGCAGAGAGATGTCTTTCTCAAATCGGTTTGTCCCTCGTTTAGACGATGGAATACTACACTCGGGACCTTTGAGAACTGTGTTGCCTACACAGAAACACGTATGTTAGTTCTAGGTCAAGAAATATTATCCAAAAAAAAAAAAAAAAAAAACCCTAAACTCACTATGCTCACATTTGGCGACGATGGCTTCCTTAGAGGGATCGGGTCCGAGAAGATACTGGGAGAGATTATTCACAGTTATCAGAAATTGGGCTTCTCAGATTTGATGTCTCTTGGCCAAGGCCAACAATTCTTTTTGGTCCCAAGATAGGGTTGGAGGCTTTCGAGCTGATTATTACAAACAAAATAAGAATCAGAACCTTATAGAGACCTAGAATTCATATTTTAAGCTATCCTAAAAGGAAACTTTTTCATACCTTTTAATGTAGTCTGATCCCATGTCCAAGGCACCGGGATCTTCCTATCTGCCTCAGTCTTCCATTCTTGAAACTCCCACGTACTTCCCCCGATGAAGAAGTATTTTTCTTTCCACCTCATGTGGGATGTTGGCATCTTGGTAACGAAATTGAACTTCGGCTTCCTCGCCGAGAAGTACCACTAGCCGGCGTTCCTCTCAGTCACCTTATAAAGGTGGAGGAAAATGTCGGCAGTCAGAGGTTGCTCGGTGACCGTGTACCAGAACACAGCGTACCCGATTAAGATTCTTCATCCGTTCGAAGTAACTTGACCAATCGTCAGACTGAGCCGACTTAGCACTTCCTCAACTAGCTTGGGTAGCAGAAACTGAAGCCCCTTGATTGGTACAGCTTCATACACTGTTATTTCCCCTTTTTTCATCGAGCAAGCTGAATCCTCATCACTAGGAACCCTCATCGTGAGATCAGATAGGAACTGGAAGTCAACAATCAGTTTGGAGACCCAGTTCGCTGTTATCGTGGACGCTATCTCTTCAGCCTCGAACTGGACAGTCTCGGTAATGCGAGAACGCCTTGACCCATGTGAGGCTCGAAGACATCAACAATGCACATGGTTTCCGTGGCATTGCAGCCACTCGTTCTTGGAGCACGTGGGGCATTATGCCTTCTGAAAACGAGTCCGTCGTTATCGGATTCGGTGTCACTTCCGATGCTAATCCTCTCAGGCTCATCCATAGTAACAGACTTGAATGACTGGGATACACGAAGGGAATACGAAAAAAATATCAAGCCACCAGTCGTGGACCGAATAAAACTAGGGTTTCCTATGAAATCTTTAAGGTAAGGGAGGTGTCAATTACGCTTGTAAAAATAAGTAGCCTGAGCTAAAAACCAAGTTATAACGAAATAGAAGAAGAAGAAATTTCTTAAAAAAGGAAAGTATTAGAACCTTACCAATGTAGGAAGAAGTTTCTCGGACAGGAAGAATACCGGTAACGAATTCGTAAAGACGAAAAACAGCAATAGCAGGAAATTTCCAACAGTAACAACGAGAGCGTAAGAAGAAAACAATAGACCAACCCGAGGTATTTATCCTGGCCAGATTTTGATATTCACGGCCAGAAACTGAGCGGAAAAAATCTAATCCTACGGTCCTAAGATTGTGACCCTTCGAATTCGTACAATGGCCAACGAAAGTTTGACACGCAGTAGGTAAGTGAAACGTCAGGCGACTAATACACGCGTGCCTATATCTAATGTGACTGTGCATTAAATGCGTGCATTTATGATAATGGGACAAACAGCTCATAACTTGCTCGAAATTTTCTCGATCACACGCACAATTGGATTCCTTGCAGCTAGTTTCAATGGCCGAAGGAATCGGGGGCATCTGGTAGGGTTATATCCCGACCGAACCTAACCTTACTAACCGATCACCTCGACCCGACCCAAACCTCTAACCGACCGAACGATCACCTACATTATTACCAACCCCTATACCAAATCACTTGCATTATCACCATCCCCTAAAATACGCTACATCCCTTATAGCAGTTGTAACAACAACCAACTAAATCATCATTCTTGGAATCTGTAATATAGGTGGCATTGCTCAACTGGAAAAGACATGTGATTACGTGGTGCCCACGCATGGACATTTGACCCATTTAGGCTCGAACTTTCGACATTTATTCGCCTATAGGCATTACATAGGTACACGATTCATAACATATAAAAACTCTTCCAAAAATACACGGTGAATTAAGCTAACTTGAGCATTAGAGTTTTTTTGGCAGGCACCACACTGGTATGAGGACAAATTTCTTGAAGTTGAGTTGGATCATCGAAGTGGTGCAGGGTTATTGAACCATCAATATATTTTTTAAACCTTCAACATTCGTAAAAAGTTAAAAAACTCTAAATTCCACTTTACTTCTTTTAAAATTTTCTGCTTCTAAGTTTTTTTTTTTTAATTATTTAGTCAGCTAATTTAACCTAAAATTGAAAGAAAATAAGATTGAAAGTTGATACTTACCCTATGAAATACGAATATCTCAAAATAAGAATTGCATTTGTACTGGACACATATTAAATGTACACTCTTCGGAGCTCCGACGTATATACACATCACTTATCTAATTAATACATCACTTGTTTCATACTTATGACTAAGAGAAATATAATTTGAGTAGTAAAAAATTCTTAAAATAAGAAAATCTTTTATATAGATTGATTTTTTTGCATACTAAAGTATGTATTGAATTATTTTTATTGTGGTTGTTATATTCATATATATAATTAATACAATATATAAAAATTATATATATTTTTTGTATTATCCTTGTGTTCGTATTTTGATATTTCTAAAACTACTATGTTTATGTTTGCGTTTGTACACTTATTGTGTCTGTATTTCATATCTGTAGTTGTACTTGTTAGCTGGTACAAAACCTATAGAGTGGCTCCAAGGACTGATTGGGCCTATAGAGTGCGCCGTATCGTAGACCTGTGACTCTTTAAAAATTGGATTGAGGCTTCGGCCCTATCTCTTATAACCCAGAGAATTTTTGTTGACTATTTTCGAAGGAAGATGATGCAACTGTTAAGGCCCACAAGTCATGCTAACCAACAAATCTACTAGCACAAATAGGACTTTTGGCTACCCATAAATAGGCGTACCAAAGAACTAATCGTGACGACAAGGATTATTCAGTTTTTGATATAGTTACAAAGTTTGTGTTTGATATTGGTATCGTTTAACAAAAAATTTTTTTTTTTGATATAAATCTACCAACTTTCGATATAAATTTATTAATGTTTGACATAAATTTACTAACTTTTAACAAAAAATTGTTAAAAGCATTAAAAATTAAACATCTAAACGCCATCATTTTTCAAATTTTTAATTGGGTTGTTTATTTTTATCTGGATTATCTATTTAATTCTTTAGTAAAAGGAAATATAATTATACATATAATAAAACACAACTTATGATCTGACGTTTGTTCTAGTCATCAAGTTTTGTTCCGTCATTGCTGTCTTTTTTTTTTTTTTTCAAATTTTGAAATTTGTAATTCAAAATTATATAATAAAACATATCGATTGATGTGATAGTTATAGACGTGACGTAAAAAGGGAGATGGGGCATTGGAGTGCTGGGCAGTTCGTGCTTTGCACGGGCACTCGCTAGTATATATATAAAAGGTAAGAAAATGAAGTTACCAAAATAATATAAATCTATTTTTTACTTTGTTTTGACTTTATCATTATTATCTTGATAAAAATCATAATTACACATTAAAAATATTTTGCTGCCTTAGAATGT
>QLOD02160669.1:0-13393 GCA_003260245.2 Sideroxylon spinosum
GCCCTATAAAATACCCTCTCTTGTGGTAGCTAGGGTTAACGTTTTCAGAAGAGAAAAATAAGAACCCTAGAGAAACTCGCGAGAGATCCCACCATCTTGTGAGAGAGAAGGAAGGTATTTTCGAGAATACGGTAGAAGGCTGAAGGTTGAGATCGAGCATTCGAATCAAAGTCAACAAAAGTTCTCTATTGGATTTGTCGAGATCAAACCAGAGAGATCTCGAAGGTATGATCTTGTTCTCGTAGTATAGAACCGTAAAGAATTTTTTGTATTAATTATATACACTATAGCCGTGATCTTGGGGTTTTTCCGCGTTCCCCAACAAAATCGGCCATAACTTTTGCATTCGTAACTCTGCTTTCTTATTGTAAAATGTTTCTAGAATGCCTCTAATGAGACGAAGGCCATGGAAAATTATTACGTCATTGGGTGATGTAGATCGTACAGCGGAAGGTAACTTCGATAGCTAGGGTGGTCATTTTGCCCGCGCGGTTATCGTTACGCCCGCGCCACAGTTGAATCATAAATCAGCCATGACTTTTACAACGTAACTCCGTTATCTTATTATGATATGTTTCCGAAAAGCTTGTAATGAGACGAAGGCGCTAGAAAATTATTACATCATCGGGTGTGGTAGATAGCATAGCGGAAGTCTACTTGGAGACCTAGGGTCGTCGTTATGCCTGCGCGATCGTTAAATTTTAAATTGGCTATAACTTTCACTACGTAACTCCGTTTTCTTGTTGTAATATGTCACCGGAAAGCTTGTAATGAGACGAACGCCCAAGAAAATGATTACATGATTGGATGATACAGATAGCATAGCGGAATACAACTTGGAGACCTAAGGTCGTCGTTATGCCGCGCAACCGTTAAATCTTAAATCGGCCTTAACTTTTGCTACGTCACTCCATCTTCTTAATATGATTTGTCACCGGAAAGCTTGTAATGAGATGAAGGCCCTAGGAAAGCGTTACATCATTGGGTCATGTCGAGAGCATAATGGAAGACAACTTGGAGACCTAAGTTATTCATCATGCTCGCGCGGTCTTTAAATCGTAAATCGACTAGAACTTTTGTTACGTTACTCCGTTTTCTTATTATGATATGTTTCCGAAAAGCTGGTAATGAGACGAAGGCCCTATGAAATTGTTAAATCATTGGGTGATGTAGATAGCAAGTGGAAGATAACTTATAGACCTAGGGTGGACGTTGTACCTGCGCGGTTGGTAAATCTTAAATCGCCATAACTTTTGTATACGTAACTCTGTTTACTTATTGTAATATGTTTCTGGAATGCTAGTAATAAGAGAAAGGCGTTGGAAAATTATCACATCATTGGGTGATGTGGATCGTATAGCGGAAGACTACTTCGACAGCTAGGGTTATCGTTTTGCCAGCACGGTTATCGTTACGCCCGTGCCACTATTGAATCTTAAATCGGCCATAACTTTTACAACGTAACTCCGTTTTCTTATTATGATATGTTTCTGGAAATCTTGTAATGAGACGAATGCACTGGAAAAATATTACATCATCGGGTGATGTAGATAGCATAGCGGAACTCTACTTGGAGACCTAGGGCCGTCGTTATACCCGTGCGGTCGTTAAATCTTAAATCGACTATAACTTTCGCTACGTAACTCCGTTTTCTTATTGTAATATGTTACTGGAAAGCTTGTAATAAGACGAAGGCCCAGGGAAGTGATTACATGATTGGATGAAACAGATAGCATAGCGGAATACTAGTTGGAGACCTAAGGTCGTCGTTATGCCCGTGCGGCCGTTAAATCTCAAATCGACGACAGGTTTTGCCACGTAACTCCGTTTTCTTAATATGATATGTTTTCGAAAAGCTTGTAATGAGATGAAGGCCCTAGGAAACTGTTACATTATTGGATTATGAGAGAGCATAACGGAAGACTACTTGGAGACCTAAGTTCTTCGTCGTGCTCGTGTGGTCGTTAATTCTTAAATCGGCCAGTACTTTTGCTACGTTACTTCGTTTTCCTATTATGATATGTTTCTGGAAAGCTTGTAATGAGACGAAGGCCCTAGGAAATCATTAAATCATTGGGTGAAATAGATAGCAAATGGAAGACAACTTGGAGACCTAGGGCGGCCGTTGTGCCCACGCGGTTGGTAAATCTTAAATCGGCAATAACTTTTTTATACGTAACTCCGTTTTCTTATTATAATATGTTTCTCAAATGCTTGTAATGAGATGAAGGCCCTGGAAAAGTATTACATCATTGGGTGATCTAGATCGTACAGCAGAAGATAACATCAACACCTGGGGTCATTGTTTCGCTCGCGCAATTATCGTTACGCCCCCGCCACATTGACTCTTAAATCGGCCACAACTTTTACAACGTAACTCCATTATCGTATTATGATATGTTTCCGGAAGCTTATAATGAGATGAAGGCGTTGGAAAATTATTACATCATCGGGAGATGTAGATAGCGTAGCGGAAGTCTACTTGGAGACCTAGGGTCATCGTTATGCCCACGCGGTCGTTAAATCTTAAATTGGCTATAACTTTCCCTACGTAACTCCGTTTTCTTTTTGTAATACGTCACCGGAAAGCTTGTAATGACATGAAGACCCAGGAAAGTGATTACATGATTGAATGATACAGATAGCATAGCGATAGATTGGTTGGCGACCTAGGGGCGTCATCATGCCCGCGCGGTCGTTAAATTTTAAATCAGCCATAACCTTTGCTACGTAATTCCGTTTTCTTACTATAATATGTTTCTAGAAAGCTTGTAATAAGATGGAGGTGCTTGAGAATTATTTCATCATTGTACGATGTAGATAGCATAACGGAATACTAGTTGGAGACTTAAGGTCGTCGTTATGCCCGCGCGGCCGTTAGACCTCGAAGCGGCCATAACTTTTGCTACGTAACTCCGTTTTCTTAATATGATATGTTTCCGGAAAGCTTGTAATGAGATGAAGGCTCTAGGAAACTATTACATCACTGGGTCATGTAGAGAGTATAACGGAAGACTACTTGGAGACTTATGTTCCTTGTCATGCTCGCGCGGTCGTTAAATATTAAATCGGCTAGAACTTTTGCTACGTTAGTCCGTTTTCTTATTATAATATGTTTCCCGAAACCTTGTAATGAGATGAAGGCCCTAGGAAATTATTAAATCATTGGGTGATGTAGGCAGCAGGCGGAAGATAACTTAGAGACCTAAGCTTGCCGTTGTGCCCGCACGGTTGGTAAATGTTAAATCGGCCATAACTTTTGCATACATAACTCTGTTTTCTGATTGTAATATCTTTCCGGAATGCTTGTAATGAGACGAAGGCCCTGGAAAATTATTACATCATTGGGTTACGTAGATCATATAGCGGAAGGCTACTACGATATCTAGGGTGGTGTTTTGCCTGCGCGGTTATCGTTACGCTCGCGCCACTATTGAATCTTAAATCGGCCACGACTTTTACAACGTAACTCCGTTATCCTATTATGATATACTTCCGAAAAGCTTGAAATGAGACGAAGGCACTGGAAAATTATTACATCATCTGGTGATGTAGATAGCATAGTGGAGGTCTACTTGTAGACCTAGGGTCATCATTATGCCCGTGCGGTCGTTAAATGTTAAATTGGCTATAACTTTCGCTACGTAACTCCGTTTTCTTATCGTAATAGGTCACCGGAAAACTTGTAATGAGATGAATGCTCAAGAAAATGATTACATGATTGGATGATATAGATAGTATAGCGGAATACAACTTGGAGACCTAAGGTCGTCATTATGCCTGCGCAGCCGTTAAATCTCAAATCGACCATAACTTTTGCTACGTAACTCCGTTTTCTTAATATGATATGTCACCGGAAATTTTGTAATGAGACGAAGGCCCAGGAAATTGACTACATGATTCGATGATGTAGATAGCATAGCGGAATACTAGTTGGAGAACTAAGGTCGTCGTTATGCCTGCGCGGCCGTTAAATCTCAAATCGGTGATAACTTTTGCTACGTAACTCGATTTTCCTAATATGATATGTTTCCGGAAAGCTTGTAATGAGATGAAGGCCTTAGGAAACTATTACATCATTGGGTCATGTAGAGAGCATAACGGAAGACTACTTGGAGACCTAAGTTATTCGTCATGCTCATGCGGTCGTTAAATCTTAAATCGGCCAGAACTTTTGCTACGTTACTCCGTTTTCTTATTATGATATGTTTCCGGAAAGCTTATAATGAGACGAAGGCCCTAGGAAATTGTTAAATCATTGGGTGACGTAGATAGCAGGTGGAAGACAATGTGGAGACCTAGGCTTGCCGTTGTGCCCGCGCGGTTGGTAAATCTTAAATCGGCCATAACTTTTGCATACGTAACTCCGTTTTCTTGTTGTAATGTGTTTCTGGAATACTTGTAACGAGACGAGGGCCCTGGAAAATTATTACATCGTTGGGTGATGCAGATCGTATAGCGGAAGGCTACTTCGTCACCTAGGGTGGTCGTTTTGCCAGCTCTGTTATAGTTATGCCTGCGCCGCTATTGAGTCTTAAATCAGCCATGAATTTTACAACATAATTCCGTTATCTTATTATGGTATGTGCCCGGAAAGCTTGCAATGAGACGAAGGTGTTGAAAAATTATTACGTCATCAGGTGATGTAAATAGCGCAGCGGAAGTCTACTTGGAGGCCTAGGGTCGTCGTTATGCCCGCGCGGTCGTTAAATCTTAAATTGGCTATAACTTTCGCTATATAACTTCGTTTTCTTATTGTAATATGTCACCGAAAAGGTTGTAATGAGACGAAGGCCCAAGAAAATGATTACATGATTGGATGATACAGATAGCATAGCAGGATACAACTTGGAGACCTAAGGTCGTCGTTTTACCTGCGCGGCCGTTAAATCTCAAATTGGCCATAACTTTTGCTATGTAACTCCGTTTTCTTAATATAATATGACACCGGAAAGCTTGTAATGAGACGAAGGCCCTAGGAAATGGTTACATCATTGGGTCATGTCGAGAGCATAACGGAAGACTACTTGGAGGCCTAAGTTAATCGTCATGCTCGCGCGGTCGTTAAATCATAAATCGGCCAGAACGTTTGCAACGTTACTCCGTTTTCCTATTATGATATGTTTCTGGAAGGCTTGTGACGAGACAAAGGCCCTAGGGAATTGTTAAATCATTGGGTGACATAGATAGCGAGCGGAAGATAACTTGGAGACCTAGGGTGGCCGTCGTGCCCGCGCGGTTGGCAAATCTCAAATCGGCCATAACTTTTGTATACGTAACTCCATTTTCTTATCGTAATATGTTTGTCAAATGCTTGTAATGAGACAAAGGCCCTGAAAAATTATTACATCATTGGGTGATGTAGATCGTATAACGGATGACTACTTCGACATCTAGGGCCGTCGTTTTGCCCACGCGGTTATCGTTACACCAGCGCCACTGTTGATTCTTAAATCGACCACAACTTTTGCAACGTAACTCTGTTATCTTATTATGATATGTTTCCGGAAAGCTTGTAATTAGACGAAGGCGCTGGAAAATTATTCCGCCATCAGGTGATGTAGATAGCATAGCAGAAAGCTACTTGAAGACCTAGGGTCATCGTTATGCCCCTACAGTTGTTAAATCTTAAATCGGCTATAACTTTCGCTACATAACTCTGTTTTCTTATTGTAATATGTTACCGGAAAGCTTGTAACGAGACGAAGGCCAAGGAAATTGATAACATGATTGGATGATACAGATATCATGACGAAAGACTAGTTGACGACCTAGGGGCGTCGTCATGCCCGTGCGATCGTTAAATTTTGAATCGGCCATAACTTTTGCTACGTAACTTCATTTTCTTATTATAATATGTTTCTAGAAAGCTTGTAATAAGATGGAGGCCCTTTAGAATTATTTTGTCATTGTACGATGTAGATAGCATAGTGGAATACTAGTTGAAGACCTAAGGTCGTCGTTATGCCCACGCGGCCGTTAAATCTCAAATCGACGATAACTTTTGCTACGTAACTCTGTTTTCTTAATATGATACATTTTCGGAAAGCTTGTAATGAGATGAAGGCCCTAGGAAATGGTTACATCATTGGGTTATGCAGAGAGCATAACGGAAGAGTACTTGGAGACCTAAGTTCTTCGTCATGCTCACGCGGTCGTTAAATCTTAAATCAGCCAGAACTTTTGCAACGTTATTCCGTTTTCTTATTATGATATGTTTCTGGAAGGCTCGTAATGAGACGAAGGCATCATTGGGTGACATAGATAGTGAGCGGAAGATAACTTGGAGACCTAGGGTGCCCGTTGTGTCCGCGCAGTTGGTAAATCTCAAATCGGCCATAAATTTTGTATATGTAACTCTGTTTTCTTATTGTAATATGTTTCTGGAATGCTTGTAATGAGATGAAGGCCGTGGAAAATTATTACATCATTGGGTGATATCGATCGTAGAGCGGAAGACTACTTCGACACCTAGGGTCATTGCTCTGCCCACGCGGTTATCGTTACGCCCGCGCCACTATTGACTCTTAAATCAGCCACAACTTTTACAACGTAACTCCGTTATCTTATTATGATATGTTTTTGGAAAACTTGTAATGGGACGAAGGCGCTGGAAAATTATTCCACCATCGGGTGATGTAGATAGCATAGCAGAAGGCTACTTGAAGACCTAGGGTCGTCGTTATGCCCGTGCGGTTGTTAAATCTTAAATCGGCTATAACTTTCGCTATGTAACTCTGTTTTCTTATTGTAATATGTTACCGGAAAGCTTGTAATGAGACGAAGACCCAGGGAAGAGATTACATGATTAGATGATACAGATAGCATAGCGAAAGACTAGTTGGTGACCTAGGGGCGTCGCGCGATCGTTAAATTTTGAATCGGCTATAACTTTTGCTATGTAACTCCATTTTCTTACTATAACATGATTCTAGAAAGCTTGTAATAAGATGGAGGCCCTTGAGAGTTATTTCGTCATTGAACGATGTAGATAGCATAGCGGAATACTGGTTAGAGACCGAAGGTCGTCGTTATGCCCGCGTGGCCGTTAAATCTCAAATCGACGATAACTTTTGCTACGTAACTCCGTTTTCTTAATATGATATGTTTTCGGAAATCTTGTAATGAGTTGATGGCCCTAGGAAATGGTTACATCATTGGGTTATGCAGAGAGCATAACGGAAGACTACTTGGAGACCTAAGTTATTCGTCATGCTCGCTCGGTTGTTAAATCTTAAGTTGGCCTGAACTTTTGCAACGTTACTCCGTTTTCTTATTATGATATGTTTCTGGAAGGCTTGTAATGAGACGAAGGCCCTAGGAAATTGTTAAATCATTGGGCGACGTAGATAGTGAGTGGAAGATAACTTGGAGACCTAGGGTGGCCGTTGCGCCCGTGCAGTCGGTAAATCTTAAATCAGAAATAACATTTGTACACGTAACTCCGTTTTCTTATTGTAATATGTTTCTTGAATGCTTGTAATGAGACGAAGGCCCTAGAAAAATATTACATCATCTGGTGATGTAGATAGCATAGCGGAAGTCTACTTGGAGACCTAGGGTCGTCGTTATGCCCGCGCGGTCGTTATATCTTAAATTGGCCATAACTTTCACTACGTAACTCTGTTTTCTTATTGTAATATGTCACTGGAAAGCTTGTAATGAGACGAAGGCCTGAAAAATTGATTACATGATTAGATGATGCGATAGCATAGCAGAATACTAGTTGGAGACCTAAGGTCGTTGTTATGCCCGGGCGGCTGTTAAATATCAAATCGGCCATAACTTTTGCTACGTAACTCTGTTTTCTTAATATGATATGTTTCCGAAAAGCTTGTAATGAGATGAAGGCCCTCGGAAACTATTACATTATTGGGTCAGGTAGAGAGCATAACAGAAGACTACTTGGAGACCTAAGTTCTTCGTCATGTTCGCGCAGTCGTTAAATCTTAAATCGGCCAGAAATTTTGCTACACTACTTCGTTTTCTTATTATGATATGTTTCCAAAAAGCTTGCAATGAGACGAAGGCCCTAGGAAATTGTTAAATCATTAGGTGATGTAGATAGCAGAAGGAAGACAACTTGAAGACCCAGGTTTACCGTTGTGCTCGCGCGGTTGGTAAATCTTAAATCGGCCATAACTTTTGTATACGTAACACTGTTTTCGTATTGTAATATGTTTCTCAAATGCTTGTAATGAGATGAAGGCCCTGGAAAATTATTACATCGTTGGGTGATGTAGATCGTATAGCGGAAGACGACTTCGACACGTAGGGTCGTTTTTCCCGCACGGCTATCGTTACGCCGATGCCACAGTTGAATCTTAAATCGGCAATGACGTTTATAACGTAACTCCGTTATCTTATCATGATATCTGTCCGGAAAGCTTGTAATGAGACGAAGGTGCTGGATAATTATTATATCATCGGGTGATGCAGATAGCATAGCGAAAGTCTACTTGGAGACCTAAGGTCGTCATTATGCCCGTGCGGTCGTTAAATCTTGGATTGGCAATTACTTTCGCTACGTAACTCCGTTTCCTTATCGTAATATGTCACCGAAAAGATTGTAATGAGACGAAGGCCTTAGAAACTGATTACATGATTGGATGATGTAGATAGCATAGCAGAATACAACTTGGAGACCTAAGGTCGTCGTTATGCCCGTGCTGCCGTTAAATCTCAAATCGGCTATAACGTTTGCTACGTAACTCCATTTTCTTAATATGATATTGCACTGAAAAGCTTGTAATGAGATGAAGGCACTAGGAAACAGTTACATCATTGGGTTATGTCGAGAGCATAACAGAAGACTTCTTGGAGGCCTAAGTTATTCGTCATGCTTACGTGGTCGTTAAATCTTAAATCGGCTAGAACTTTTGTAATATTACTCCGTTTTCTTATTATGATATGTTTCCGGAAGGCTTGTAATGAGACAAAGACCCTGGGAAATTCTTAAATCATTGGCTCATGTGGATAGCGAGTGGAAGAGAACTTGGAGACCTAGGATGGCCGTTGTGCACGCGCGGTTGGTAAATCTCAAATCGGTCATAACTTTTGTATACGTAACTCCGTTTTCTTATTGCAATATGTTTCTGGAATGCTTTTAATGAGATGAAGGCCCTGGAAAATTATTACATCATTGGGTGATGTAGATCGTATAGCGAAAGACTACTTCGACAACTAGGGTCATTGCTCTGCCCGCGCAGTTATCGTTACACCCGTGCCACTGTTGAATCTTAAATCAACCATAATTTTTACTTCCTAACTCTGTTTTCTTATTATTATATTTTTTCGAAAAGCTTGTAATTAGACGAAGGCTCTAGAAAATTACTCCATCATCGGGTGATGTAGATAGCATAGCAGAAGGCTACTTGGAGAACTAGGGTCGTCGTTATGCCCGTGCGGTCGTTAAATCTTAGATCGGCTATAACTTTCGCTACATAACCCCATTTTCTTATTATAATATGTTACCGGAAAGCTTGTAATGAGACGAAGGCCCAGGAAAGTGATCACATGATTGGATGATACAGATAGCATCGAGATAGACTAATTGGCAACCCAGGGGCGTCGTTATGCCCGCGCGGTCGTTAAATTTTGAATCGGCCATAACTTTTGCTACGTAAATCTGTTTTCTTACTATAATATGTTTCTAGAAAGCTTGTAATAAGATGGAGGCCCTTGAGAATTATTTCATCATTGTACGATGTAGATAGCATAGCGGAATACTAGTTGGAGACCTAAGATCATCGTCGTGCCCGCGCGGCCGTTAAATCTCAAATCGGTGATAACTTTTGTTACGTAACTCCGTTTTCTTAATATGATATGTTTCTGGAAAGCTTTAATCGATGAAGGCCCTAGGAAACTATTACATCATTTGGTCTTGTAGAGAGCATAACAGAAGACTACTGGGGGACCTAAGTTCCTCGTCATACTTGCGTGGTCGTTAAATCTTAAATCGGCCAGAACTTTTGCTACATTACTCCGTTTTCTTATTATGATATGTTTCTGGAAAGCTTGTAATGAGTCGAAGGCCCTAGGAAATTTTTAAATCATTGGGTGATGTAGATAGCAAGTGAAAGACAACTTGGAGACCTAGGTTTGCCATTGGGCACGTGTGGTTGGTAAATCTTAAATCGGCCATACCTTTTGTATACGTAACTCTGTTTTCTTATTGTAATAGGTTTCTAGAATGCTTGTAATGAAACGAAGGCCCTGGAAAATTATTACATCATTAGGTGATGAAGATCGTTCAGTGGAAGACTACTTCCACGCCTAGGGTTGTCGTTTTGCCTGCGCAGTTATCGTTACGCCCGCACCACAGTTGAGTCTTAAATTGGCCACAACTTTTACAACGTAACTCCGTTTTCTTATTATGATATGTTTCAGGAAATCTTGTAATGAGACGAAGGCACTGGAAAATTATTTCATCATCGGGTGATGTAGATAGCATAGCGGAAGTCTACTTAGAGACCTAGGGTCGTCGTTATGCCCGCGCGGTCGTTAAATCTTAAATGGGCTGTAACTTCTACTACGTAACTCCGTTTTCTTATTGTAATATGTCACCGGAAAGCATCTGCTGAGACGAAGGCCCAGGAAAATGATTACATGATTGGATGATACAGATAGCATAGAGGAATACAACTTGTAGATCTAAGGTCGTCGTTATGCCCGCGCAGCCGTTAAATCTCAAATCGGCCATAACTTTTTCTACGTAACTCCGTTTTCTTAATATGATATGTTTCCACAAAGCTTATAATGAGATGAAGGCCTTAGGAAACTGTTACATCATTGGGTCATGTGGAGGGCATAACAGAAGACTACTCTGAGACCTAAGTTCTTCGTCATGTTCGCGCGGTCGTTAAATCTTAAGTCGGCCAGAACTTTTGCTACGTTACTCCGTTTTTTGTTATGATATATTTTCGGAAAGCTGGTAATGAGACGAAAGTGCTAGGAAATTGTTAAATCATTGGATGATGTAGACAGTAAGTGGAAGACAACTTGGAGACTTAGGGTTGCCGTTGTGCCCACGAGGTTGGTAAAACTTAAATCGGCCATAACTTTTGTATACGTAACTCCGTTTTCTTATTGTAATATGTTTCTGGAATGCTGGTAATGAGACGAAGGCCCTGGAAAATTATTACATCATTAGGTGATGTGGATCATACAGCGGAAGACTACTTCGATGCCTAGGGTCGTTGTTTTGCCCGCGCGGTTATCGTTACGCCCGTGCCCCTATTGAATCTTAAATCGGCCGTAACTTTTACAACGTAACTCCGTTTCCTTATTATGACATGTTTCTGGAAAGCTTGTAATGAGACGAAAGCCCAAGGAAATTGTCAAATCATTGGGTAATGTAGATAGCAAGTGGAAGATAACTTGTAGACCGAGGCTTGTCATTGTGCCCTCATGGTTGGTAAATCTTAAATCGATCATAATGTTTGTATACGTAACTCCGTTTTCTTATTGTAATATGTTTCTGGAATGCTGGTAATGAGACGAAGGCCCTGGAAAATTATTACATCATTAGGTGATGTGGATCATACAGCGGAAGACTACTTCGATGCCTAGGGTCGTTGTTTTGCCCGCGCGGTTATCGTTACGCCCGTGCCCCTATTGAATCTTAAATCGGCCGTAACTTTTACAACGTAACTCCGTTTCCTTATTATGACATGTTTCTGGAAAGCTTGTAATGAGACGAAAGCCCAAGGAAATTGTCAAATCATTGGGTAATGTAGATAGCAAGTGGAAGATAACTTGTAGACCGAGGCTTGTCATTGTGCCCTCATGGTTGGTAAATCTTAAATCGATCATAATGTTTGTATACGTAACTCCGTTTTCTTATTGTAATATGTTTCTGGAATGCTTGTAATGACACGAAGGCCCTGGAAAATTATTACATCATTGGGTGATGTAGATCGTATAGCGGAAGACTACTTCTACACCTAGGGCCATCGTTTTGCCCGCGTGGTTATCGTTACGGCCGTACCACTGTTGAATCTTAAATCGGTCATAACTTTTACTACGTACCTCCATTTTCTTATTATGAAAAGTTTCGGAAAGCTTGTAATTAGACGAAGGCCTTAGAAAAGTATTCCACCATCGGATGATGTCGATAGCATAGCAGAAGGCTACTTGGAGACCTAGGGTCGTCGTTATGCCTGCACGATTATTAAATCTTAAATTGGCTATAACTTTCACTACGTAACTCCGTTTTCTTAAATCGGCCGTAACTTTTACAACGTAACTCCGTTTCCTTATTATGATATGTTTCTGGAAAGCTTGTAATAAGACGAAAGCCCTAGGAAATTGTTAAATCATTGGGTGATGCGGATAGCAAGTGAAAGATAACATGGAGACCTAGGGTTGCCGTTGTGCCCGCGCGGTTGAAAAATCTTAAATCGGCCATAACTTTTGTATACCTAATTCCGTTTTCTTATTGTAATAGGTTTCTGGAATGGTTATAATGAGATGAAGGCCATGGAAAATTATTACATCATTAGGTGATGCAGATCATACAGCGGAAGACTACTTTGACGCCTAGGGTCATCGTTTAGCCTGCGCGGTTATCATTACGCCCGCGTCACTGTTGAATCTTGAATCGACCACAACTTTTACAACGTAACTCCGTTTTCTTATTATGATATGTTTCTGGAAAGCTTGTTATGAGACAAAGGCCCTAGGAAGTTGTCAAATCATTGGGTGATGTAGATAGCAAGTGGAAGACAACTTGGCGACCTAGGGTTACTGTTGTGCCCGCGCGGTTGGTAAATCTTAAGTTAGCCATAACTTTTGTGTACATAACTCCGTTTTCTTATTGTAATATGTTTCTGGAATTCTTGTGATAAGACGAAGGCCCTGCAAAATTATTACATTATTGGGTGACGTAGATCGTACAGCGGAAGGCTACTTCGACACCAAGAGTCATCGTTTTGCCCTCGCGGTTATCGTTACGCCCGCACCACTGTTGAATCTTAAATCAGCCATAACATTTACGATGTAACTCCGTTATCTTATTGTGATATGGTTCTGGAAATATTGTAATGAGACGAAGATACTGGAAAATTATTACATCATCGGGTGATGTAGATAGCATAGCGGAAGTCTACTTAGAGACCTAGGGTCGTCGTTATGCCCGCGCGGTCGTAAAATCTTAAATGGGCTATAACTTTCGCTATGCAACTCCATTTTCTTATTGTAATTTATCATCGGAAAGCTTCTACAAAGACAAAGGCCCAGGAAAATGATTACATGATTGGATGATACAGATAGCAAAGCGGAACACAACTTGTAAACCTAAGGTCGTCGTTATGCCTGTACGGCCGTTAAATCTCAAATCGGCCATAACTTTTGCTACGTAACTCCGTTTTCTTAATATGATATGTCACCGGAA
>QLOD02160747.1:0-13380 GCA_003260245.2 Sideroxylon spinosum
TCTGGATAGCTTGTAATAAGACGAATGCCCTGAAAAATAATTACATCATTGGGTGATGCAGATAGCATAGTGGAAGACTACTTGGAGACCTAGGGTCGTCAATTTCACGGCGCTGTTGGTAAATATTAATTCGGCCATAACTTTTGATACCTAACTCTGTTTTTTTATTATTATATGTTTCTAGAAACTTGTAATGAGACGAAGGCCCTAGAAAATTATCATATCATTGGGTGATGTAAATAACATAGCAGAAGACTTCTTGGTCACCTAGGGTCGTCGTTATGCCAGCGCGGGCGTTAAATCGTAAATCGACCATAACTTTTCCTACATAACTCTGTTTCTTATTATAACATGTTTTCCAGATTGCTTGTAATGGGATGACGGCCTAGGGAAATCATTACACCATTGGATGATATAGATTGCCCAGGATAAAACTACTTACGACCCAGGGTCATCGTTATGCCCGCACGGTCGGTAAATATTAAATCGGCCATAACTGTTGATATGTAACTCTGTTTTTCTTATTATTATATGTTTTTGGAAAGCTTGTTATGAGACGAAGGCCCTAGAAAATTATTACATCATTGGTTGATGTAGTTAGCATAGCAGAAGACTTCTTGGACGCCAAGCGTCCTCGTTATGCCTGCACGGTCGTTAAATATTAAATCGGCCATGACTTTTGATACATAACTCTGTTTTTTTATTATTTTATGTTTCTGGAAAGTTTCTAATGAGACGAAGGACGTAGAAAACTATTACATCATTGGGTGATGTAGAGAGCATACCCGAAGACTTCTTGGACACCTAGGGTCGTCGTTATGCCCACGCGGTCGTTAAATCTTAAATCGGCATTAACTTTTCCTACGTAACTCTGTTTCCTTATTATAACATGTTTTCGGAATGCTTGTAATGGGATGAAGGCCCACGGAAATTATTACACCGTTGGATGATATAGATTGTACAGTAGAAGACTACCTGCGACCCAGGGGCGTCATTATGCCCACTCGGTCCTTAAATTTTGAATCGGACATAACTTTTGCTACGTAACTCTATTTTTTTTACAATAACATGTTTTTGGATAGTTTGTAATAAGACGAATGCCCTGAAAATTTATAACATCATTGGGGGATGTAGATGGCATAGTGTAAGGATACTTGGAGACCTAGGGTCGTCATTATGCCCGCGCGGTCGTTAAATCTTAAATTGGCCATAACATTATCTACGTAACTCTGTTTTCATATTATAATATATTTTCGGAAAGCATAAAATGTGACGAAGGCCCAGGAAGTTATTACACCATTGGATGATATAGATTGTACAACGTAAGACTACTTGCCACCCAGGGGCGTCGTTATGCCCACGCGGTCCTTAAATTTTGAATCGGACATAACTTTTGTGACGTAACTCTATTTTTTTTACAATAATAAGTTTCTGGATAGCTTGCAATAAGAGGAATGCCCTGAAAAATTATTACATCATTGGGTGATAGGGATAGCATAGTGGAAGACTACTTGGAGACCTATGGACGTCAATATGACCGCGCGGTCGGTAAATATTAAATCGGCCACAACTTTTGATACGTAGCTCTGTTTTTTTATTATTATATGATTCGGGAAAACATGTAATGAGACGAAGGCGCTGGAAAATTGTTACATCATTGGGTGACGTAGATAGCATAGTAGAAGACTTCTTGGACACCTAGGGTCGTCGTTATGCCAGCGCGGTCGTTGAATCTTAAATCGAGCCTTGCTTTTTCTACGTAACTCTGTTTCCTTATTATAACATGTTTCCAGAATGGTTGTAATGGGACAAAGGCCAAGGAAAATTATTACACCATTGGATGACATAAATTGCGTAGCGTAAGACAACTTGCGACCCAGGGGCGTCGTTATGCCCACGCGGTCTTTAAATTTTGAATCGGACATAACTTTTGCTACGTAACTAAATTTTTTTTACATTAATAGATTTCTGGATAGCTTGTAATAAGACGAATGCCCAGAAAAATTATTACAACATTGGGTGATGTAGATAACATAGTGAAAGACTACTTGGAGACCTAGGGTAGTCGTTATACCCGCGCGATCGTTAATTCTCAAATCGGCCATGACATTATCTACGTAACTTCGTTTTCATATTATAATATATTATTGGAAAGCTTGTAATGGGACGAAGGCCCAAGAAAATTGTTACACCATTGGGTGATATAGATTATACAGCGTAAGACTACTTGCGACCCAAAGTCGTCGTTATGCCCGCACAGTCGGTAAATATTAAATCGGCCATAACTTTTGATATGTAACACTGTTTTTTTTATTATTATATGTTTCTGGAAGGCTTGTAATGAGACGAAGGCCCTAGCAAATTATAAAAACCATTGGGTGATGCAGATGGCATGGCAGAAGACTTCTTGGACACCTAGCGCCGTCGTTATGCCCGCGCGGTCGTAAATGTTAAATCGGCCATAACATTATCTACGTAACTCCATTTTCGTTTTATAATATATTTCTGGAAAGCTTGTAATGAGACGAAGGCCCAGGGAAATTATAACACCATTGGATGATATAGATTGTAGAGCATAAGACTACTTGCAACCCAGTGACGTCGTTATGCCCACGTGGTCCTTAAATTTCGAATCGGACTTAATTTTTGCTACGTAACTCTATTTTTTTTACAATAACATGTTTCAAGATAGCTATTAATAAGATGAATGCCCTGACATCATTGGGTGATGTTGATAGCATAGTGGAAGACTACTTGGAGACCCTGGGTCGTCGTCATGCCCGCACGATCAGTAACTATTAAATAGGCCATAACTTTTGATACGTAACTCAGTTTTTTTATTATTTTATGTTTCTAGAAAGCTTCTAATGAGATGACGGACATAGAAAATTATTACATCATTGGGTGATGAAGACAGCATACCAGAAGACTTATTGGACACCTAGGGCCGTCATTATGCCTGCGCGGTCGTTAAATCTTAAATCGGCCATAACTTTCCATACGTAAGTCTGTTTCCTTATTATAACATGTTTCGGAATGCTTGTAATGGGACGAAGGCCTAGGGAAATTATTACACCATTGGAAGATATAGATTGCACAGCGTAAGACAACTTGCGTCGTTATGCCCATACGGTCCTTAAATTTTGAACCGGACATAACTTTTGCTACGTGACTCTAAATTTTTTACAATAATATGTTTCTGGATGGATTGTAATAAGATGAATACCCTGAAAAATTATTACATCATTGGGTGATGTAGATGGCATAGTGGAAGACTACTTGGAGACCTAAGGTCGTCAATTTCCCTGCGCTGTTGGTCAATATTAAACCGGCCATAACTCAGGATACGTAACTCTGTTTTTTTATTATTATATGTTTCTGGAAAGCTTGTAATGAGATGAAGGCCCTGGAAAATTATTACATCATTGGGTGATGTTAATAGCATAGCAGAAGACTTCTTGGACACCTAAGGTTGTCGTTATGCCAGTGCGGCCGTTAAATCATAAATCGACCATAACTTTTTCTACGTAACTCTGTTTCCTTATTATAACATGTTTCCAGAATGCTTGTAATGGGATGAAGGCCCAGGGAAATCATTACACCATTAGATGATATAGATTGTACAGCGTAAGACTACTTGCGACCCAGGGTCGTCGTTATCCCCGCACGGTCGGTAAATATTAAATCGGCCAAAACTTTTGATATGTAACTCTGTTTTTTTATTATTATATGTTTCTGGAAAGCTTGTAATGAGATGAAGGCCCTAGACAATTATTACATCATTGGTTGATGTAGATAGCATAGCAGAAGACTTCTTGGACACCAAGGGTCGTCATTATGCCCGCGCAGTCGTTAAATCTAAAATCGGCCATAACTTTTCCTACGTAACTCTATTTCCTTATTATAACAAGTTTTCGGAATGTTTCTAATGGGACGAAGGCCCAGGAAAATTACTACACCTTTGGATGACATAAATTGTATTGCGTAAGACAACTTGCGACCCAGGGATGTCGTTATGCCCATGCAGTCCTTAAATTTTGAATCGGCCTTAACTTTTGCTACGTAACTCCATGTTTTTATGTAATATGTTTCTGGATAGCTTGTAATAGGTCGAATGCCTTGAAAAATTATTACATCATTGGGTGATGTAGATAGCAGAGTGGAAGACTACTTGGAGACCTAGGGTCGTCGTTATGCCCACACGGTCATTAAATCTTAAATCGGCCCTAACTTTATGCACGTAACTCCGTTTTCGTATTATAATATATTTTCAAAAAGCTGGTAATGGAACAAAGGCCCGGGAAAATTATTACACAATTGGATGATATAGATTGTTCAGCATAAGACTACTTGCGACCCAGGGTCGTCGTTATGCCCGCACAATTGATAAATATAAAATCGGCCATAACTTGTGATATATAACTCTGTTTTTTTAAAATTATATGTTTCTAGAAAGCTTGTAACGAGACGAAAGCCCTAGAAAATTATTACATCATTGGCCGATGTAGATAGCATAGCAGAAGACTTCTTGGACACCAAGGGTCGCCGTTATACCCGCACGGTCGTTAAATTCTAAATCGGACATAACTTTTCCTTCGTAACTCTGTTTCATTATTATAACATGTTTTCGGAACGCTTGTAATGGGACGAAGGCCAGGAAAATTATTACACCATTGGAAGATATATATTGTACAGCGTAAGACTACTTGCGACCCAGGGGCGTCGTTATGCCCATGCGGTCGTTAAATTTTCAATCGGATATAACTTTTACCACGTAACTCTATTTTTTTTCCAATAATATGTTTCTGGATAGCTTGTAATAAGACGAATGCCCTAAAAAATTATTACATCATTGGGTGATGTAGATAGTATAGTGGAAGACTACTTGGAGACCTAGGGTCGTCGTTATGCCCGCGCAGTCGTCAAATCTTAAATCGGCCATAACTTTATCTACATATCTCCGTTTTCGCGTTATAATATATTTTCAGAAAGCTTGTAATGGGACGATGACCCAGGAAAATTGTTACACCATTGGATGTTATAGATTGTACAGCGTAACACTACTTGCGACAAAGGGTCGTCGTTATGCCTCCACGGTAGGTAAATATTAAATCGCCCATAACTTTTGATATGTAACTCTATTTTTTTATTATTATATGTTTCTGGAGAGCTTGTAATGAGACGAAGGCCCTAGAAAATTATTACATTATTAGTTGATGTAGATAGTATAGCAAAAGACTTCTTGGAGACCAAGGGTCATCGTTATGCCCGCGCGGTCGTTAAATCTTAAATCGGCCATAACTTTTCCAACGTAACTCTATTTCCTTATAATAATATGTTTTCGGAACGCTTGTAATGGGATGAAGGTTTAGGGAAATTATTACACCATCGGATGATATAGATTGCAAAGCGTAAGACTACTAGCGACCCAGGGGCGTCGTTATGCTCACGCGGTCCTTAAATTTTGAATCAGACATAACTTTTGCTACGTAACTCTATTTTTTTTACAATAATATGTTTCTGGATAGCTTGTAATAAGACGAATACCCTCAAAAATTATTACGTGATGTAGATAGCATAGTGGAAGACTACTTGGAGACCTAGGGTCGTCATTCTTCCCGTGCGGTCGGTAAATATTAAGTCGGCCATAACTTTCCTACGTACTCTGTTTCCATATTATAACATGTTTTCAGATTGCTTGTAATGGAACGGAGGCCCAGGGAAATTATTACACCGTTGGATGTTATAGATTGTACAGCGTATGACTACTTGCGAACTAGCGGCGTCGTTAGGCTCACGCAGTCCCTAAATTTTAAATCAGACGTAACGTTTGCGATGTAACTCTATTTTTTTTTTTTTTACAATAATATGTTTTTTGATAGCTTGTAATAAGACAAATGTCCTTAAAAATTATTACATCATTGGGTGATGTAGATAGCATAGTGGAAGACTAATTTGAAACCTAGGGTCATCGTAATGCCCGCACGATCGGTAAATATTAAATCGCCCATATCTTTTGATATGTAACACTGTTTTTTTTATTGTTACATGTTTCTGGAGAGCTTGTAATGAGACGAAGTCCCTAGAAAATTATTACATCATTGGTTGATGTAGATAGTATAGCAGAAGACTTCTTGGACACCAAGGGTCGTCGTTATGCCCGTGCGGTCGTTAAATCTTAAATCGACCATAACTTTATCTACATAACTCCGTTTTCGTATTGTAATATATTTTTGGAAAGCTTGTAATGGGATGAAGGCCCAAGAAAATTATTACACCGTTGGATGATATTGATTACGGAGCGTAAGACTACTTGTGACCCAGGGTCGTCGTTATGCCCGCACGGTCGGTAAATATTAAATCAGCCATAACTTTTGATATGCAATTTTGTTTTTTTGTTATTATATGTTTCTGGAAAGTTTGTAATGAGATGAAGGCCCTGGAAAATTATTACATTAATGGGTGATGTAGATAGCATAACAGAAGACTTCTTGGACACCTAGGGTCATCGTTATGACAGCGCGGCCGTTAAATCTTAAATCGACCATAACTTTTTCTACGTAACTCCGTTTCCTTATTATAACATGTTTCCGAAACGCTTGTAATGGGACGAAGGCCCAGGAAAATTATTACCCCATTAGATGACATAGATTGTATAGCGTAAGTCAACTTGCGACCCAGGGGCGTTGTTATGCCCACGCGGCCCTTAAATTTTTAATCGGACATAACTTTTGCTACGTAACTCCATTTTTTTAAGTAGAATATTTCTGGATAGCTTGTAATAAGACGAATGCCCTGAAAAATTATTACATGACTTGGTCATGTAGATGGCAGGGTGGATGACTACTTTGAGACGTAGGGTCGTCGTTATGCCCGCACAGTCGTTAAATCTTAAATCGGCCATAACTTTATCTACGTAACTCCGTTTTTGTATTATAATATATTTTCGGAAAGTTTGTAATGGGACAAAGCCCAGGAAAATTGTTACCCCATTGGATGATATAGATCATACAGCGTAAGACTACTTGCGACCCAGGGACGTTGTTATGCCAATGCGATCCTTATATTTTGAATCGGACATAACTTTTGCTACGTTACTCTATGTTTTTTACAATAATATGTTTCTAGATAGCTTGTAATAAGACGAATGCCTTGAAAAACTATTACATCATTGGGTGATGTAGATGGCATAGTGGAAGACTACTTGGAGACCTAGGGTCGTCAATCTCCCCACGCGGTCGGTAAATATTAAATCCCCCATAACTTTGATACGTAACTCTGTTTTCTTATTATTATGTGTTTCTGGAAAGCTTGTAATGAGAGAAGGACTTGGAAAATTATTACATCATTGCGTGATGTAGATAGCATAGCAGAAGACTTCTTGGAGACCTAGGGTCGTCGTTATGCCAACGCTGTCGTTAAATCTTAAATCAGCCTGAACTTTTCCTACGTAACTCTATTTCCATATTATAACATGTTTTCGGAATGCTTGTAATAGGACGAAGGCCCAGGTATATTATTACACGAATGGATGATATGGATTGTACAGCGTAAGACTGCTCGCGACGCAGGAGCGTCGTTATGCCAACGCGGTCCCTAAATTTTGAATCGGACATAACTTTTGCTACGTAACTCTATTTTTTTTACAATAATATCTTTTTGGATAGCTTGTAATAAGTTGAATGCCCTGAAACAAATGGATGATTTAGATTGTACAGCGTAAGACTACTTGCGACCCAGGGGCGTCGTTACGCCAATACGATCCTTAAATTTTGAATCAGACATAACTTTTTCTACGTAGCTCTATTTTTTTTACAATAATATCTTTCTGGATAACGTGTAATAAGTCGAATGCCCTGGGACAATATCACATCATTGGGTGATGTAGATAGCATAGTGAAGACAACTTGGAGACCCTGGGTCGTCAATATCCCCGCGCGGTCGGTAAATATTAAATCGGCCTCAACTTTTGATACACAACTCTGTTTTTTTATTATTATATGTTCTGGAAAGCTTGCAATGAGACGAATGCCCTGGAAAATTATTACATCAATGGGTGATGTAGATAGCATAGCAGAAGACTTCTTGGACACCTAGGGTCGTCGTTATGCCAGCGCGGCCGTTAAATCTTAAATCGACCATAACTTTTTCTACGTAACTCTGTTTCCGTATTATAACATGTTTCCGGAACGCTTGTAATGTGATGAAGGCCCAAGAAAATTATTAAACCATTGGATGACATAGATTATATAGCGTAAGACAACTTGCGACCCAAGGGCGTCGTTTTACCCATGCGGTCTTTAAATTTTGAATCGGACATAACTTTTGCCACGTAACTTCATCTTTTTATGTAATAAGTTTTTGGATAGCTTGTAATAAGATGAATGCCCTGAAAAATTATTACATGATTGGGTGATGTAGATAGCAGAGTGGAAGACTACTTGGAGACCTAAGGTCGTCGTTATGCCCGCATAGTCGTCAAATCTTAAATCGGCCATAACTTTATCTACGTAGCTCCATTTTTGTGTTATAATATATTTTCGGAAAGCTTGTAATGAGACGATGACCCAGGGAAATTGTTACACCATTGGATGTTATAGATTGTACAGCGTAAAACTATTTGTGACCAAGGGTCATCGTTATGCCCGCACGGTCGGTAAATATTACATCACCCATAACTTTTGATATGTAACTCTATTTTTTTATTATTATATGTTTCTGGGGAGCTTGTA
The DNA here is from genome assembly GCA_003260245.2 of Sideroxylon spinosum. Taxonomy (NCBI): domain Eukaryota; kingdom Viridiplantae; phylum Streptophyta; class Magnoliopsida; order Ericales; family Sapotaceae; genus Sideroxylon; species Sideroxylon spinosum. Next base: position 8,733 of record QLOD02160747.1, read on the forward strand.
ATGAGATGAAGGCCCTAGAAAATTATTACATCATTGGTTGATGTAGATAGTATAGCAGAAGACCCCTTAGACACCAAGGGTCGTCGTTATGCCCGTGCGGTCGTTAAATCTTAAATCGCCATAACTTTTCCTTCGTAACTCTGTTTTCTTATTATAAAATGTTTTCGGAATGCTTGTAATGGGAGGAGGGCCCAGGGAAATTATTACACCATTGGATGATATAGATTGTACAGCGTAAGACTACTTGTGACCCAGGGGCGTCGTTATGCCCACGCGGTCCTTAAATTTTGAATCAGACATAACATTTGCTATGTAACTCTATTTTTTTTTTACAATAATAAATTTTTGGATAGCTTGTAATAAGACAAATGCCCTGAAAAATTATTACATCATTGGGTGATGTAGATAGCATACTGGAAGACTACTTTGGGACCGAGGGTCATCGTTATGCCTACGCAGTCGTTAAATCTTAAATCGGCCATAACTTTATCTACGTAACTCCGTTTTCGTATTATAATATATTTCCGGAAAGGTTGTAGTGGGACGAAGGCCCAAGAAAATTATTACACCATTGGATGATATGATTACGCAGCGTAAGACTACTTGCGACCCAGGGTCATCGTTATATCCGCACGGTTGGTAAATATTAAATCAACCGTAACTTTTGATATGCAACTTTGTTTTTTTATTATTATATGTTTCTGGAAAGCTTGCAATGAGATGAAGTCCCTAGAAAATTATAAAAACCATTGGGTGATGTAGATAGCACAGCAGAAGACTTCTTGGACACCTAGGGCCGTCGTTATGCCCGCGTGGTCGTTAAATCTTAAATTGGCCATAACTTTGCGGCGAAACTCTGTTTCCAAATTATAACATGTTTTCGAAACGCTTGTAATGGGACGAAGGCCCAGGGAAATTATTACACCATTGGATGATATAAATAGTACAGCGTAAGACTACTTGCGACCCAGGGGCGTCGTTATGCCCACGCAGTCCTTAAATTTTGAATCGGACATAACTTTTGCTACGTAACTCTATTTTTTTTACAATAATATGTTTCTAGATAGCTTGTAATAAGACGAATGCCCTGAAAAACTGTTACATCATTGGGTGATGTACATAGCATAGTGGAAGACTACTTGGAGACCTAGGGTCGTCGTTATGCCAACGCAGTCGTTAAATCTTAAATCGGCCAGAACATTTTCTACGTAACTCTGTTTCCGTATTATAACATGTTTCCGGAATGCTTGTAATGTGACGAAGGCCTAAGAAAATTATTAAACCATTGGACGACATAGATTGTATAGTGTAAGACAACTTGCGACCCAAAGGCGTCATTATACCCACGCGGTCCTTAAATTTTGAATCGGACATAACTTTTGCCACTTAACTCCATTTTCTTATGTAATATGTTTTTGGATAGCTTGAAATATGATGAATGCTCTGAAAAATTATTACATGATTTGGTGATGTAGATAGCAGAGTGGAAGACTACTTGGAGACCTAGGGTCGTCGTTATGCCAACGCGGTCGTTAAATCTTAAATCGGCCAGAACTGTTCCTACATAACTCTATTTCCATATTATAACATGTTTTCGAAATGCTTGTAACAGGACGAATGCCCAGGTATATTATTAACGAATGGATGATTTAGATTGTACCGCGTAAGACTACTTGTGACCCAGGGGCGTCGTTATGCCAATGCAGTCCTTAAATTTTGAATTGGACATAACGTTTGCTACGTAACTGTATTTTTTTTACAATAATATCTTTCTCGATAGCTTGTAATAATTAGAATGCCCTGAAAAAATATTACATCATTGGTTGATGTAGAAAGCATAGTGGAAGACAACTTGGAGACCCTGGGTCATCAATATCCCCACGCGGTCGGTAAATATTAAATCAGTCATAACTTTTGATACGTAACTCTAATTTTTTATTATTATATGTTCTGGAAAGCTTGTAATGAGACGAAGGCTTTGGAAAATTATTACATCATTGGGTGATGTAGATAGCATAGCCGAAGACTTCTTGGACACCTAGGGTTGTCGTTGAGCCAGTGCGGCCGTTAAATCTTAAATCGACCATAACTTTTTCTACGTAACTCTGTTTCCGTATTATAACATGTTTTTGGAATGGTTGTAATGTGATAAAGGCCCAAGAAAATTATTAAACCATTGGATGACATAGACTGTATAGCATAAGACAACTTGCGGCCCAAGGGCGTCGTTATGCCCACGCGGTCTTTAAATTTTGAATCGGACATAACTTTTGTCACGTAACTCCATTTTTTTATGTAATACGTCTTTGGATAGCTTGTAATAAGATGAATGCCCTGAAAAATTATTACATGATTGGGTGATGTAGATAGCAGAGTGGAAGACTACTTGGAGACCTAGGGTCGTCGTTATACCCGTGCAGTCGTCAAATCTTAAATCGGCCATAACTTTATCTACGTAACTCCGTTTTCGTGTTATAATAAATTTTCAGAAAGCTTGTAATGGGACGATGACCCAGGAAAATTGTTACACCATTGGATGTTATATATTGTACAGCGTAAGACTACTTGTGACCAAGGGTCGTCGTTATGCCCGCACGGTCGATAAATATCAAATCGCCCATAACTTTTGATATGTAACTATGTTTTTTTATTGTTATATGTTTCTGGAAAGCTTGTAACGAGACGAAGGCCTTAGAAAATTATTACATCACTGGTTGATGTAGATAGTATAGCAGAAGACTTCTTCGACACTAAGGGTTGTCCTTATGCCCGCATGGTCGTTAAATCTTAAATCGGCCATAACTTTTCCTACGTAACTCTGTTTCCTTATTATAATATGTTTTCGGAATGCTTGTAATGGGACGAAGGCCCAGGGAAATTATTACGCCATTGGATGATATAGATTGTACAGCGTAAGACTACTTGCGACCCAAGGGCGTCGTTATGCCCACGCGGTCCTTAAATTTTGAATGATACATAAATTTTGCTATGTTTCCGGATAGCTTGTAATAGGACGAATGCTCTCAAAAATTATTACATCATTGGGTGATGTGGATAGCATAGTGGAAGACAACTTGGAGACCTAGGGACGTCAATCTCCCCGCGCGGTCGGTAAATATTAAGTCGGCCATAACTTTTGATACGTGACTCTGTTTTTTTATTATTATATGTTTCCGGATAGCCTGTAATAAGACAAATGCCCTGAAGAATTATTACATCATTGGGTGATGTAGATAGCGTAGTGCAAGATAACTTAGAGACCAAGGGTCGTTGTTATGCCCACGCGGTCGTTAAATCTTAAATCGGCCATAACTTTTCCTACGTAACTCTGTTTCCATATTACAACATGTTTTCGGAACGCTTGTAATGGAACGGAGGCCCAGGGAAATTATTACGCCATTGGATGATATAGATTGTATAGCGTAAGACTACTTGCGACCTAGTGGCGTCGTTATGCCCACGCGGTCCCTAAATTTTAAATCAGACAACATTTGCTATGTAACTCTATTTTTTTTTACAATAATAAATTTTTGGATAGCTTGTAATAAGACGAATGCCCTGAAAAATTATTACATCATTGGGTGATGTAGATAGCATACTGGAAGACTACTTTGGGACCGAGGGTCATCGTTATGCCTACGCAGTCGTTAAATCTTAAATCGGCCATAACTTTATCTACGTAACTCCGTTTTCGTATTATAATATATTTCCGGAAAGGTTGTAGTGGGACGAAGGCCCAAGAAAATTATTACACCATTGGATGATATGATTACGCAGCGTAAGACTACTTGCGACCCAGGGTCATCGTTATGCCCGCACGGTCGGTAAATATTAAATCAACCATAACTTTTGATATGCAACTTTATTTTTTTATTATTACATGTTTCTGGAAAGCTTGCAATGAGATGAAGTCCCTAGAAAATTATAAAAACCATTGGGTGATGCAGATAGCATAGCGGAAGGCTTCTTCGGCACCTAGGGCCGTCGTTATGCCCGCGTGGTCGTTAAACCTTAAATCGGCCATAACTTTGCGGCGTTACTCTGTTTCCAAATTATAACATGTTTTCGGAATGCTTGTAATGGGACGACGGCCCAGGGAAATTATTACACCATTGGATGATATAAATAGTACAGCGTAAGACTACTAGTGACCCAGGGGCGTCATTATGCCCACGCAGTCTTTCAATTTTGAATCGGACATAACTTTTGCCACGTAACTCTATTTTTTTTACAATAATATGTTTCTGGATAGCTTGTAAGAAGACGAATGCCCTGAAAAACTGTTACATCATTGGATGATGTACATAGCGTAGTGGAAGACTACTTGGAGACCTAGGGTCGTCGTTATGCCAACGCGGTCGTTAAATCTTAAATCGGCCAGAACATTTTCTATGTAACTCTGTTTCCGTATTATAACATGTTTCCGGAATGCTTGTAATATGACGAAGGCCCAAGAAAATTATTAAACCATTGGACGACATAGATTGTATAGTGTAAGACAACTTGCGACCCAAGGGCGTCGTTATGCCCACGCAGTCCTTAAATTTTGAATCGGACATAACGTTTGCCACGTAACTCCATTTTTTTATGTAATATGTTTTTGGATAGCTTGAAATATGATGAATGCTCTGAAAAATTATTACATGAT
>QLOD02160760.1:0-13377 GCA_003260245.2 Sideroxylon spinosum
TAGTAGTTACATGACACTTTAATTAATATTGTTTTGATTATGAATTTGCCAATTACAGTATAATCCCTAACAGATGAAATTAAGCGTAGGTACGGATTCCATATATCAAGTGGAAGGATTCCATATATCTGAGTGGGATTTTCTCTTTTGCTATAGTCTCCAAACAATCAAGAAAAACGAAAATAAATGGTACCTGAAATCTTGTCCTAAAATGGCCTTAGTTCATATGCTCCCTGATAACATCAAAGGGCTTGAAGAAGATATGTGCGTGGTCTGGGGCCAATGGATGCACGGGTTAGACAAGGACCCCTTCCCTTTAATAACTTCAGTGTCAATAGATCTAGGTTGGGCAGATCTGGTGTTCTCTTGTCTATTTTTTTTTTTTTTCTTTGCAAATAATTGCCAAGAGGAAGGCCAAGAAGAATAAAGCTATAAAGGCTGCTAAGGCCAGGGAAGCTACCAAGGCCGAGCAGGGACGAAAAATAAAAGAGGAGAACATAGAGAAGAATAAGAAAGGTTTTGGGGTCTTCATCATCGAGCCTTTAGGTGGCTCCAGGAGGTCTTCTTGAGTTGAAGCAACGATCCACAAGCGAAGAAAAAGCAAAAGGTCGATTAGTCTCGGAAGATTATTCTCGTGAATGATCTTCCAAAGACTAAGGTGCCCCTAACCCAATCAAGTGACATTCTGGATTCCTCCCAACAATCTTTTCCTCATCCAGCGAGCTCGACGCCTTCTAGAAGAGTCCTCTTGGAAACCTTCTTTCCCAAGAACCTAGTCCGAGACTCTCCGCCCTTTCTTCCTTAAATTCTAATCCTTAAATTCTAATCCTGAGCCTCCAATTTCCTTTCGGACAGCTCTTCACCATTTAGGATTCTGCTCTTAACCACTCTTGAGTATTATCTCAAGGGTATCCTTCATCCTTGTGACGTCCAAAACACAAGGAAAAACCAAATAGAGGACCTTGATGCCACACCAATGAAGAGCATGATTACAATAACCTCTCTTTGCTTCTAACATTTATATCAATACATTATTTCCAAACTATGGGGCTTTTTCGCTTATTCTTCTTCTTTTAATTTCATTATAGTTAACCTTGTACTCCATGGAGTTCATCACCAGAAACCAGGGTTTGCATCAGAAAGCCGGCATGGATGACTCCTATATTAACGCTTTAAAAGAAAAAATTAAACATCTCTAGAAGAAGAAGAAGGAATTGGAGCAACGGCATGGTGTTGCTAAGGAATTGGAACAACATATCGTAGTTGCCAATTCAAAGGCTGAAGCCAATGAAAAAAGGGTGGCCACCATGGAGAAACGCTTGACTTCCAAAGATGAGGAATTAGTGGGGCGGATCGGCCAACTTGCTGAAACAGGAACTAAGCTATCTCATTTTAAAGCCAAGCAAGAGAAGACAGCCCAAAAGTTAATATAATCTCACTAGGAATGAGCTAACCTAAGGGGCGAAATCGAGAAATTGGGGGTTAAGCTTAAAATCAAGTCTGATGTTCTGTGGCAGAAGGAACTTGTGTTGAAGACTTTCGAAGAAAAAGCTGCAGCAGAAGGAACTTGTGTTGAGAAGGATACTACCAGGGACAGAGAGAAGTGAGGCTTGAGACTCTCTCTTTTATTTTCCCTGAGATGTATTTGGGCTATATTGTAACACTTTTTCTTAGTCTAATGAAAGTATACTTTTGAAAGTTTCTCCTTTTCCAGGATTTTTGTGCCTTATCTGATGCTCTATATGTTTTAATACTTTAATTTTGCAGTAATGTTCCCCAAGAGCCAAATAAGGAAGTTATTGCTATTTTTACCACCGAGATAATTAAGAAAGCAGTAGAAGATATTATTGAAAAGATTGTTAACAGAGTGATTAGAGAAGATACTTGAAACAGATGTTAATTTGTCATTGTTGTAACCTAAAAATTCTTAAGAATGTAATAAAATTATGTGATTTTACCAAACAATCCATCTATTCTGCTTTTTGAAAGCTTTGAGGTTCAATTACCCTTCATGCTTATTTACTTGAATTCGATGACCCCGAGCATACTATTTATGGGATACAAACTGATTAAGTAAAAACATAAACGATTTGCAATAGTTCGTTTTCCCTTTAGCGAAATGATGTTTTCCCTTTAGCGAAATGATCTCACCTTACCGATCAAAAAATAAAAAATAAAAAGAAATGATCTCACCTTCAAAAATTTGGTCAGGGTACTCACAGTTCTTTCAAGTTTATAGTAGAATTTATAAATTTCATCTTACCAACCACAATGAATGTAGTCGGGTGAGGAGCTAAAAGCTTTTGTAAGGGCTAAAAATCGTTCAAGGGGTTGTCTTTTGTTACTATTTGCCAGGGTCATTAGACAATTCTTTTTCGAGTTAGCACTGGGAATATCCAGTGAGACAATCCTTTTTTCAAGTCAATACTAGGAAAACCCAGTGAAACAATTTTTTTTTAAAGTAACACTGAAAAAACCCAGTGAGATAGTTCTTTTTCAAGTCAGTATTGGGAAAGCCCAGTGAAACAATCCTTTTTTCGAACCAGCACGGGAAAACCCAGTGAGACAATCTTTTTCATTTTGTGTATGTGTCAAAAATTGCTCCTTCACATTGCTCATCTGCAAAAGTTTTCAATAATAATAATATGTGCTAGTAAACGATTACACAGCGTAAATTCTTAAATGTAAAATAACTTTAAGTGAGCCATATTTCATGGCCTTTTGACAGGTCTTCCATCTAAGTCTGATAACAGATATGCTCTGTTCCTAAGCACTTCTGTTACACAAAACGGTCCTTCCCAGTTCTCACAAAGTTTGCCTTCTATCTGATTTTTTTTTTGGCTCCCATCAGTTTTCTTAATACGAAATCTCCAACTCTGAATTCTCGAGGTTTGACCTTCTTGTCGTATTTTTTTTTCTTGCTGGTAGTTTGCCAGCCTTAACGCAGCTAGCTCCATTTTTTTCATCAACTAAGTCCAAACTTATCCCTGTGGCTATTTTATTCTCCCTCTTGTCAAAAACTTGTTAACGTTTGATCGACATGTCGACTTCTAACAGGCTTACAGCTTCCATCCCATAGGTAAGAAAAAAAAAAAGACTTACCGGTTGATCTCCTCAGGGCTGTTTTATATGTCCAAAGAACCGATCAAAGTTCATTCACCCATCTTCTTTTTACAGCTTCTACTTTCTTCTTGATACCATTCAAAATGATCTTGTTTGAACTTTAGCTTGACCATTGCTTTGGGGATAGGCAGGTATTGAATTTATGTTTTTGATCCTGTACCTAGAATAATATTTCCTAAATGGGGATTTGTCCAATTGTGTCCCATTATCAAAAGCCATTGTCGTAGAGATGCCATTATTCCATACAAAATGAATAGTGTCTACATCCTTAATATGAGCCGAAGGCTTTACTTTTATTTACTTCATAAAATAGTTCGTGCCGAGCACCAGTCACTTTTATTTCCAGTAGCAGTGGATAATGGTCCCACTATATTAAGATACCATTGAGCAAAGGGCCATGGACTAGTAAGAGAACTGAGTTCCTGAGCAGGTTGGTGAGGGAGTGGAATGAACTTCTAGTATTTTTTGCATTGTCGATCATAGGCCTGTGCGTCTCTTGTTATCTTTGACCACCAATAGCCATGAGTAATTACCCTGTGAGCCAAAGACCTACTCCTAGTATGTGCCCTATAGACCTATAGACCTCTTCGTGGATTTCATAAAGAAAGTTTTGTACCTTGTTAGGGTGAACATAAAGAAGGTAGGGGCCTATGAAGATTTCTTGTAAAACTTGTGGTCGGGAGAAAGCCAAAATCTTTTACCCTTCACTCTTAGCTTCCTTTGTGAGGGACTGTGAGGGACCTACCTGTGAGGGACTCTACCTGCGAGAGAGTGAAGCAGGAGGTAAAGCAGAGAAGCGATGCCTTCCGTCCCACATCGCTTGGGTAGTGAAAGGAAATAGCATATATGTAATATTCGACATCAATATAGTACAACGCGTTTTAAAGCCGTGAGGACACTGGGTTCAGTGGGAACTCCAGGGTTAAGCGTGCTCCAGTGGGAGTAGTACTAGGATGGGTGATCTCCTGGGAAGTAGCTTACCAAGCTTAATGCGGATAATATTGTATTGTATAGATGCGGGTCGTTACAAATAGTATTAGAGCCAATACCCAGTCGAAAGTGTGGGACCACGCGTGGACCCCGCGTGTATGGCCTGCCTGTGAGGGACTCTGCCTGTAGGAGAGTAAAGCAGGGGGACACGTGAGGACACGTGTCCTATTAGGAGGGAGGATTGTGAGGGACTGTGAGGGACCTGCCTGTGAGAGACTCTGCCTGTGAGAGAGTGAAGCAGGAGGTGAAGCAGAGAAGCGATGCCTTCCATCCCACATCGCCTGGGTAGTGAAAGGAAATAGCATATATATAATATTCGACATCAATATAGTATAACGCGTTTTAAAGCCGTGAGAGCACTAGATTCAGTGGAAACTCCAGGGTTAAGCGTACTCCAGTGGGAGTAGTACTAGGATGGGTGACCTCCTGGGAAGTAGCTTACCAAGCTTGAAGCGGACAATATTGTACTGTATAGATGCGGGTCGTTACATCCTTACCTCTAGATTTTCCTCAGGGAGGGTTTCATTCTTCATATAAAAAATAATTGGATCCATCTAAGATAGGCCCAATTGAATACAAGCTACATTTTCACTTTTGGACACACTTAGCTTTTCGAACATCTCAAGGAAGATTGTTTCAGTAAGTCTTATCCTCGGGGATGCTGCCAACGTTGCCATAGTATCAGCATGGATATTCTGGTCTATTCATATCAGCTCGATCCCAACAACGTTAAAGTACTCCAATTTTTTCTTCGATAGATCTAGATATTTAACCATCCTTTCGTTTTTTGCTGCATATTCACCTTTCAACTAGTTTATTACCAACTAGGAATCTATCTTGATCAGTACATTTTAAGCAAACAAGCATTGAGCTATACCAAGTCTAGCTAGAAGAGCCTTTTATTCAGCCTCATTTTTGGTTGTGTTGAAACCTCATTATATTACATATTCTATAGTTACTTCTTTAGGGGTTGTCAGAACAACACCCACCCCAGAGCCTTTTCTGGAGGAAGACCGTCCATTTCAATTTGCCACAAGGGTGCAAAAGCTCCTAGGATTACTTCAGCTTCTAAGTTGATATCCAACTTCCAAACGCTTTGTATTTGCTTGGGGATTGGAGGAGTGAACTCCATCATAAAATCTACTAAAACTTGTGCCCTTTTTACTATTCTTGGCACAAACCTTATGTGAAAGACTCCAATTGAAATTGCCCACTTAGCCAACCTTCCTATAATGTTTGCCTGCCCTCTATAAAAGTTGACCAATAGGGTAATCAATAACTGTCTGGATGGTGTGAGCATGAAAGTAATGGGCTAGATTCCTAGATGCCATCACTAATGCCAAAGTAAACTTTTCTAGAGGGAGATATCTAGTCTCTGCCCCCCGGTAAAGTTACTTACATAGTAAATGGGATTTTGTTTTCCCTCTTGCTCTCTTAGTAACACAACACTAATAGCTTGTTTTGATACTACCAAATAGAGTTGTAAAACATTCTCGAGTTGGGGGGTTGATAAAATAAGGGTAGTAGTCAGGTACTCTTTCAACTTCTCTAGTGGTTGATCAGCTTCCTTATCCCAAACTATCTTGTTTGTAAGTTTCGAACTTCTTTCTTCATCTTAGGAGGAACCATTGATTGAATAGCTCGGATTTGATCAGGATCAGCTTCTATGCCTTGCCGGATGACCAAGTCCTTAAAAAATTTCCAAAGCTCACACCAAAGGCACACTTGGTAGCTTTGAGTTTCAACCCATATTCATCAAGCGTAAAGAAGATATGTTACAAATGCTGAACATGAGTCTCAGTTTCTTTGCTCTTAACCGCTATGTCTTCAATATAAACCTCTATGATTTTGTCGAGGTCGGCTTTGAACATCCTCTTCACCAACCATTGATAGGTGGCAACAACATTCTTCAGAAACGGCATAACCCTCTAACAATAAATCTCCCTCGGGTGATGAACAAAGTCTTCTCCTCATCAGGTCACGTATTGGAATCTGATGGTACCCTTTGTATGCATCTAAGAAGGACATCCGTGAGCTACCCCCTGTAGAATCTACTAACTAGTCAATCTTCGGTAGTGGGAATGGATTCTTAGGACACGCTTTATTTAGGTCGGTGTAGTCAACACAAATCCTCCATTTCCCATTCTTTTTTTTAACAACTACCATATTGGCCAGCCATTCAGGAGATGAAACTTCCCTAATGACTTCAACCTCAAGTAGTTTGCCAACTTCTTCAACCATAACATCAACATATTGTAGCCTAGATCTTCTTGCCCTTTGAACTGCAGGTTTAACTTTTGGATTGAAATTCAACTTATGATTCATAACCTCAGAAGAAATATCTGGCATTTCTTAGAGAGTTCAGGCGAAGGTTCCACTGTTCTTTAGCAACATCTTTGTTAGCTCCAACTTCTCAACTGTTAGGTTTGATCCCATAAGAAAATATCTATCGTCTTCAGGTGGGCCAATCTGGACTTTCTCCAAGCCTTCAACAGCTTTCTTTGTAGGATCCTCGCTAACATCATCTACTTTTGGCGTGTCCTTGGGTATTTCTGTAAGTTGGACTTACTCGAGCAATGGTTTGAACTTCAAGGTAGCAGTAAAGCAACTTCTTGTTATATCTTGGTCCCCTCCAATCTTTATCACCTTTTCACCATAAGGGAACTTAAGAATTTGATGATAGGTCAAGGGGATAGCGTTAAATATATATTTCCAAAGGGGATAGCGTTAAATATATATATCCAAGATTTTCTTATGATGGCGTTGTTAGAAGACGGTGCATCACCACTGTGAACTGAACCTTATGCTCCACTGGATCAACTCGGACGAGGATTATAACTTTCCTCAAAGGCCACACTAGGGTAGAGTTGAATCCTATCAATGGGCATTCAAATGGTTCAAAATCATTTTTAGTAAGGCCAAGTTTCTTGAACATGCTAAGAAATATGACCTCTGTTGAGCTCTCAGCATCCATTAGAATCCTTTTCACATCTAACTCAAACATCTTCAAATTAACCACCAGAGTGTCATTGTGTGGTTGTTGCACTCCTGTACCTTATCTTCATGAAATTTAATTCCCCAAGCATTTCTTTTTATTGGCATTTTCTTGGGGATCTAGTGACCTTTAAGATCTCCTCAGCTTGACCAACATATTGTTCGTCTACTCGAGGATAGGCATTTATGCTTTGGGGGCATTATTTCGTATGTATGACATAGATGACTACTGGCCTTTAAAATTTTCTTTTAGCTCTGGCTCTTGGTGGTGGCTGGGCTTCCTCCATGGAATCTTCCTCATCAGCTTTCTCCTTCCTCTTTCTCTTATCACCCCTTTATGCTCGAGCTTGACCTTTGACATTTCTAATCTTTGTTTCATCAATTAATTCTTTCAGATGCTCTTCCTTCACCAAATCCTCTAGGTGAGACCATAAGGAACAACATGATCCTGTATCATAAGGAACAACTGCTCAGAACATCCATCACTTAATTATAGAGTTCCATGTATCTTCGAGACTAATCTCCCAAGCATCTCCACTCTTCTTCTTCATGGTGAGGAGCACATCACCGGTCTTTAGCTGTTTGGCGTTAGCTAAGATCCACACTATAAAATCCTCGGCAAGTTACTTCCAGCACCAAATGCTTTCAGGAGGTAGCTTATGAAACTATTGGAATGTTGTATCTTCCAAGATTAAGGGGAACACTGTACACATGAGTCCATTATTTGAGCTCCAGAGAGTCATTGCACGTAATGGCAATAGTGAGCCAGTTTGCCATCATAGATGGTAAATCATGGAGTTGGGAACTTCTTAGGGGACTCTGCTTCACAGATGTCTGTAATGACCTTCTTATCATTCGAGTGGTTTGATTAGAAATATCCCACTCATATTATGTTCTTTTCTTCTCCCTGGACTTGCCTGATTTTTTTTTATTTTTGTATGAACCACATCATCACTTGAGGAGCTTTCGCTTAGTTCATGATGCTTCCTCTGACTAGGTTATTTCTTCTTGTGTGCATCTTCTCTGTGATAAGGCTTTGATGGCCTTTCTCTTTGTAAACCTAAGGGCCTTGGCCGCTGGACTTGCATTGAATGTGTTCTTTACTTTCTTAGCTAATTTGAATTCTTTAACCACTTTACTTGTCCAATTTAAGTTTTTCTTCTTCCATTCACACTTGGATTGCTTGTTCAACTTGATCTCTAATGCTTACTTATCGAATCATGAATTCTTCTCTTACTTTTCCAAGATAAATTCTTCATCTTACATTCAATTTGAATTCCAACAATTACTTGTTCAATTTGAATTTTTCATGTTGCTTATCGACTTTGTATATCTAATTGTCAACTTGCATTCTCAACTTGATTTGATCAACTTACATACCAACTTGGATTCTAACACTTTCTTGTCTAACATGAAGTTTTCTTACTTGTTAAACTTAGATTCTTTGTCCATGCATTTGTCCACTTGCACATCCACTTGCCAACTTGATGATCTATGATTACACTTGAAAAGTGTAATTATAAACTCCATAATGTTGCTTGAGAACATACATTGTTTAATAAATTCACAAGTTTTGTTAATCTTTATCACTTATTTGTTCTACTGTCTTTAATGCAGAAAAAAAAGAGAAAATATTCATTATTAGCAGTGATGAAGATGAGGAAATCAATAATAATGAGCCCTCGGTGTCCATGCAAACTAGAGTAAAGGCAATGAGAGAAGAACAAAGCTGGAAATCGGAGTAGGGGATGATTCGGACCATCTCCGAGTCGGTTCGGACCATTGCAGAAAAGTCCAGAGGTTGTGAAGACACTGTGGTCCGGACCGTAACTACAGGGGGTTCAGACCATTGTAAGGGAATTTTATGAAGATAGCACACTGTGGTCTAGATCGTAGCCATGGGTGGTCCGGACCACTGGGCAAGTTAGGGCTCCATTTTTTAAGTTTTTAGGGTTTTATAAAGGGCTCTATAATAGAAACTTTGAAAGATTGTTTAGGAAGTTCATTCTAGTCATTGTTAAGAATATTTTTCAGAGAGTTTTCTTTTATTTTCTTTTGTTTCATTTCATTGTTCTTGGAGATGTTCGTTCACTTTCTTGGAATTCTTGTTGGAGGATTTGTTACGTTTCGCATTCTTTCATAGTACGGTATTTGATTCTTTATTTTAAATTAATGAATGCACTTTCATCTTTTGTTCTTGCTTATATTACTTGCGTTATTTTAGATTCCATGTTAGGCTAAGAACCCTAGTTCTTGATTCAACGAATCAAAAAAAAGTGGATGATTATAAACTTTGTGATGTGCGTAGACCTACGTGTATTATGTGAAAACATACATGTAGAGATCTATACTTTTTAGATTTGATTTCTTTTATTTCAAAAACATTCGAAAACAAAAATCTTTGATCACATTCTCTGTAATCACTGATAAGAATTTTTGAATCTTAAAACCTCTTTTATATTTTTGAGATGAAGATTTTAAATCTAAAACCTTAATTTTATTAAAAGAATATTTTCTGGTTTTGTAATCCTAAACGTGAGTATAAAACTAAGATAGGGAGAATTTTGTATGCTTTCATGAAAATATCTTTCCAATCTACTTTTCTTTTACGTGAAGCTTAGATCATGTATTAAAAGCACACCACATTATGAAATAATCAATCCACGCGAAATTGAAAGTTGAATCAAGAAGTTTACATATTAGTTGAATTACATCTTTTGATTTCAATTGTTTATTGTCTTAAATTCTAAATTTTTAATTCTTTACTTAAGTATTTTACTTTCTGTTTACAATTTAAACTTAGTTCAAAACCTCAAATGCTTGAAACCATCACTTTTGAACTAGGTAGTGAATTGCTTTAACCTTGTGAAACTTAGGAATTAATACATTAGAAACCTTGTGGATTTGACCTCGATCTTATCGAGTTAAAACTACACTGCACATCCTTGCACTTGAACATAATTTTAGATGTAATTTCTATAGGTAGTCGTTCTACTTGCATCTTCAACTTGTATGAACCATGAAATAAAGAAAATTACAGCTAAAATAGATAAAACTAGATATTTAGTTAGTTAAAATAACTAAAGTAATATTTGTGTTAGGGGCTAGTTTTACAATTTTGAAGCATAATCACACCCCCAACTAAGATTTTGCTAGTCCTTAGCAAAATGGTTATACAAGAATGAGATAAATCCCAGCTTATGCACCAAATACTTTACAAGCATCAATTAAGTATACTAGTGCTTATAAGAGCTATCAAAAATTATAACCCATATCATTACAAATAAAGTGTATTAAAGCATCCCTTAGACTGAAATTTTCAAAATTGAAATTAAACTGACCTTTTCAAATCATCAAGTGTAGATGTGTTTTTAAAAGTAAAGTTCTTACCAAACGTATACACAATATACCCTTAAAACTTCAACTGCAAATCTCACCAGAATTCTCATCACAAATATGAAACACTAGGTTCACACATGAAATGCATCTTTTATAAGAGTAAATGTTTTTCAAATGCAAACTTGGTGCAATTCCAAAAGTCAAATACGATAATAGCAATGAAAAATTAACTTTGGCCTAACCTCATGAAGGAATAATCCATGATTCGGCATATTAAAGCATAATGACCAACTTCATCCTTAAATTCTCAAATCAAACTTGTCTTCCCAAAGATCAACTAGGACTTTATTTTGGTTGTAATGGAGCCAAGGGGTATACAGTACCAAGAAATGGATAAGATATTCAAAATTTGTCTTAGAATACTTTCTCCACCTCATACAACCTTCGTTCTTTGAATTTTTCATGCTCATCACATCATATTATATTTCTTCCTGAACCATTTTTTTTCAAGCCACTATTTCTTCATCTTGAGAGCTTATTGACTTGTTTCCTTTTTTTTTTTCTTTAAATAGTCTCTTTTTTCATTAATTCCTTCAATTTTTCTTCTTTACACTCTTAAATTTTTCTCATTTTATAGTGTATCAAAAAAAATTTCTCCTTGTTTTTCTAACAAACATCCCACATTCATTTATATATTTAGCAATATTCTAAGACAAAAAAGATAGGCTTATATATTTTCAAGTCTTAGAGAGAATAATGTGGCTTGAATAATTTTTTCAGGCTCAAATTGGTTCCTAGGAATAATGTAATGAAATGAAAGTCAAAAGGCTCAAATTTCACAAAGATGGCCTAGCATCATTTTTAAGGGTTAACATATTAAATATAAGAATCAAGAGCTTACATCCTCATACTCACAATGCCAATCATGAATTCAAAACAAAATTAATGAGGTTATTGAATGAACCAAATGTGAAGAACTTAAAGTAGGAGCAAATGTAATATTCTCTTAAAATGAAAGCATAAAAGGCCCATATCCTTACTTTGTTAAAGTCTCCACTATATTTAAGGTTTTGTATTTATGTTTAACAAAAACTAAACTTTTCAAAAAACAAATTTAAACAAAATTCATTTTAAAGTGAGTTCAAAAACATTGTCTACTTTTTTTCGGCCTTTAAGGAAACAAAGATTCCCTTATATGCAACTCATGGGTCTTTATTTGGTTTACTCCTTATCACGACTATACTTAACATTACTTGTTAAAAAGAGTGTTAGCATATTCAAAAATATCAAAAATATGTAGAAAAATTTCAAAAATTTTATCCTATACCTTTCCCCCCCAACTATAACCTGGCATTGTCCTCAATGCATGAAATAGAAAAAACTTTACCAATTTAAAATAAATGGTGGAATATACTTGAGAAATTTGACGCTTAAAAATATTCAAAAGGCTAATCATTCAATCAGAACAAGTGAGTTTTAAAACAAAACACAACTTAAACATATTTAAAAATACATTATTTCAAAACTTGAAAAGATAACTAAACTAGAACTACATTGATTTTACAAAAGTGGTATCTGCATTGATAAATCAGAATGGAGGTGGATCTTCAAGATCCATGACCTCCATGTGAGACATAAAATTTTCCAAGGTTTCAATCAATGACCATTAACTTTAAACACATTATCGTTTCTTGAATTTTCTATTTAAAGACATTTTTAATAATGTATGGTCCAATCCATTTTGTTCACAATTTTCCTAGAAATAAGTGTAAACGTGAACTATGCAACAAAACTTTTTGTCCTTCATGAAATGATTCCCTTAAAATGTGACTATCATGTAATGTTTTCATATTTTCTTTGGAAATTTTAGCAATTTCAAAAGCATAATTTCTCAATTCTTCCAATTCATTCAGTTAAAGTTTCCTATGAAGGCCCACTTCATCAATACCCTCATTAACTTGACAAATAGTCCAATATGCTTTGTGCTCTAACTCAACTGGAAGGTGACAAGGTTTTTCAAAAACAAGCCTATAGGGTGACATACCAAGGGTAGTTTTATATGCTGTACAATAAGCCCATAATGCATTAACTAGTCTTAAAGACCAATTGTTACGGTTAGGATTCATTGTCTTTTCAAGGATTCGCTTAATTTTCCTATTGGCTAATTCAACTTATCCACTACTTTGTGGATGTTAGGATGTTCTAATCTTGTGAACTATGCCATACTCTCTCATCAACACCCCTATAGGTCAGTTGCAAAAATGGGTTCCTCCATCACTAATCATAGGTCTACGTATGCTAAACCGTGAAAAGATGTTTTCTTTTTAGAACTTGATCACAAATTTGTGATCATTGGTGTGTGTTGGTATGGCTTTTACCCATTTTGAAACATAATCCACTGCCACCAAAATGCACTAGTGGCAAAGAGAGCTTTAGCGACCGCCTCAGGCCGTCGCTAAAGGCACAGTAGCCGTTGTTAATAGTCTTTAGCGACCGCACGCCGACTGCCAATTGCCGGCCGCCACAAACTCGTCGCTAAAGACAAAGCGGTCGCTCACCAAATGTGACCCCTTCAGCGACCGCAAGAAAAGTTTAACTTGGAGACTTTTAGCAACTGCCTGGAAGACTTTTAGCAACGGCCTAGGCGGTCGCTAAAGGGTCCTTTTACCGACGGCTAAATTTGACCATTAGCGACGGCCTAGGCGGTCGCTCAAGGGTCCTTTTACCGACGGCTAAATTTGACCATTAGCGACGGCCTAGGCGGTCGCTAAAGGGTCTTTTTACCGGACCATTAGCGACCGCCAAGGACGCCTTCACCGAGACCATTAGCGACTGCTTAGGCGGTCGCTAATAATAATGTTTTTTAAAACTCTTTCCTTCTGTTTTTTTCTATTAGGTTCCTATACCTGTACCTGATTAGCAATATTTTAT
>QLOD02160781.1:0-13375 GCA_003260245.2 Sideroxylon spinosum
AGCCTACACTAAGTCCAAACATTACAGAACTCTGTTTTGACTATGGATTTGCCAACTTTACAATTTTGTCCCTAACACACATTCGTAGGAAATTCTTTCATGTAGGCCAAAAGGTTTTGATGTATGATTCAAGGATACATCGTTTTCTGGGAAAGCTTAGATATAGATGGTATGGTCCTTTTATCATCCTTTCTATCTCAGGACATGGTGTTTGCGAGGTTCAAAACCCACATAACAACACTACTTTCAAGGTTAATGGCCATCGTCTTAAACCATATTTAGAGAACTTCATAGCGGAGATTGAAACATAGGATCTTTTAGATGCTCCACCTTATGAGTAAGATGGAATTAAGATGAGTTTGTAATTGTATCATAATTACTTATTTTAGTTTTTTTATTTTTATTACTCAGTGTTGTCACTTTTGATTATTTGTGTTCTTAAGCTTTATTTCTATATTCTTTGCAAACAACAGGTACATCAAGATTGATCTTAACCTTGAAAATCTTAATCAGTAAAACACTTTTAAAATCTTAACTGGGCACAAACGTAAGTGAAAAGCAACACCTTACCTCTCTAGTGAGGATAGTGACTCTAAGAACTCTAAGTATAACTGTGACTGTGGCCTGAGAGGTATTTTATGGAAGGTTATTCACTACCCTTGTCACTTATTTATCCACCTTTGATGCATATAACACCTGACCAATTAATTGACGGCCAATGGTGGAATGGGCAGAGATAACTGTTAATAATGAATGGTCTGATGCATCTTCTTACGCCACAGACATAGATACTAGTATAGAATCTAAAATGAGTTCATTATCTGATTATAATGATATGCCACCTTTAGAAGATATCTATGACATAGGGAATTTTGACACTACAATTAAGGAGGGTGTTGACATCCCCACTGAGTTGGAGCAAGATGAAGCTTTTGGTAATTCCATGTCCAATTTATTTGAATCTCATCATATCTTGGATGACAACACGAGGTAATCATTTTCTTTTGTTTTTATTTATTGCTTTTTTTTTTCCATTGCTGCATTAATTTCTGCAACCTTTTTTAAAATAAAAAAATAAAATAAAAAATAAAAAACATATAAAAATAAAAAATTTAATAAATAAATAAGTTAGTATAGTAGGAGTTCGAATAATGGGTGCATAAATAGTTTAAATTATGACATCATTCGTATTTTTGACTTTATTCCATACTCATCTTCGTCATCATGCTCATTTTACACACTATAGACCTATATTTACATTCTAGTTCTCACATTGAGGACAATGTCAATTCTAAGTTGGGGGATGGTAGAATTCACATGATGATATTGATCTTTCGTCACATAAGTGAAAAATTTTAAAAAAATTTTTTTTGGAGTATTTTGAAATTGAATACGCGAATTTAGCACATTTATACTTACATGTCAACCTTTTGGTTTGGTTGATAGTGGAACTAAGTGAGAAAGTGATGAATGAATCTTGTTCCAACTTTAATAAGAAACTTAGTTCAAATTGAATGTGTCATGACCTTGTGCACTTTTTGACTATCATGGAAAATAATTTATGTGCATAGGAGTAGATTTTACTTAACATTGGTTAATTGAGCATTCTTGGACTAAGTAGAGACTTATACCCCTGTTTAGTGAGCTTTAGAGCCTATTTCTTTTCTTGAGGAGTTGCACATAATCACAGCTGTTTTATTCTTCATTTTGGTTTTCAATGCACTAAGTGCATCACATACACTTGCATGAGCTTCACTTGGTATAGTATGAGTTGTTGTAAGCTTAGAAAATGATGCTAGGCCTTCTTTGCTATTTTGGGCTTTTTTGTCCTTTCTTGGTTATAAAATTACCTTAGGAACCAACTCGAAACCTTTTAATAAAGTGTGTGACATTGATTTACTTTCTTGGTTTCCACCTCATATATTATCCCTTAACCTTATTCACACACTTTAAGCCTTACCCTCACATGTCTTGGGTTATGAAAGTGCCTCAATGTCAATGATGTGAACATAGGTTAGGAATGGGAACTTTTGAGAGTGTATTGAGATGAAATATTGGGTGGAGAATTCAATTGTACTTCAATTCAAAAAAAAAAATATTTTTCATTTCTTTTCGCTTGTGGAAATTTGGGACTTGTGCATTTATATTGTCATATTTGAAAAGTTCCCATGAGTAGTTTGTAAGCTTATGAATAAGCTTTGTATTGGGATCTTTGATAAGGTTAGAAAGGAAATGGGTGGTTTGGGACTTGTGTGCGCTTGAATATCTTTATCCCAGACATGTGCTTCGATTTCCATATCTTCCATTTTTAACCACTACCCCTGGCCAAGTTACAACCAAAATAAAGACCTAGTGGATTCTAAGTAAGAAACTCTTACATTAAGCATGTAGTGGTCTTGTGTAGGTTGTGTGGTGTGATTTCTTGTATGGCATTAGAATTGTTTTTGATATGAGTTGTCCACTTTGAACTTCAATTCAGTTCACTTACTTATTTATGGGCTTGTGTGCAACTAGAATAGCATCATATGCTAATAGGTATCTGTGAACATTGATGAGTGAACTTCTTTCTATGAGTGGTACCTTGTGAGTATTTGAAGTCAAAACTTAGTTCCATTTATGCTCTTGAAACCTTGTTGAATGAATGAAACAATTTTGCATACATGCTCTTCTTATTATGATAGTCCATGCATTTATGCTTAGCACTAAGGAATTACACATGATAATTGGGTTTTACGACTTGTTGGGCTTGAACTTGAATCATTATTTATCTTAATCAATTGTTAACACTTTGAGATTATATCATAGAATTTTGTGGGTAGATTCACCACAAACCCTCACGAGACTTCACTCGTCCACTGGGGATAACCTAGGGATTTAAAAGGCTTGCTTCACCTGCTAAGTGCAGCTGTGTTTCCAATGAAAAGAGAAATAGGGTAGTAGTTGCGTTTCATTTTAATAAAAAGCATTGCTGGGGATTAGCAATGTTTAAGTTGGGGAATGTGATTGCTCGCAATCATTGTTGATCTTAACATCAGTTCACACTCTTCTTTTAAACATTTTATCAATTAAAATTCACTCTTTATTATACTTTTAGTATTTATATTGTTTTCGTGTGTTTTGTAGGAGTTTGGAAGGAAAACAATTCAAGAAAAGCGAATTTGGAGCTTAAATGTGCAAACCACTGCAAATGTCCAGCAAGACACCCTGTCCGTTTTCTGGCCATAAATTTTCTATCACAACTTCGATTGACGTGATTCTTTTATAATTATAAAGAAGATTCAAAGATATACAACTTTTTTGTTTTAGCTGAAGCCTGAATCCATCGTATCCAAGGTTAAAATCGTAGTGGAATTTGGAGACCGAAAGCTATCTGAAGAATCGAGCCGAGAGCACTAACCATTCTGTGGTCCAGACCTCCCCCAAACGGTCCGGACCATCGAGAGACATCACCATTCTGTGGTCTGGACCACCCGTGAATTTTTTGGGCGTGCATTTTGAGTTTTGTTTAGGGTTTTTGATGAAACCTATAAAAGGACCTTTGCACAACAAACTAAAGAAAAGCCTCCATAGTTTCATTCTTTTCATATTCTGTTTGAGAGAACTTTTTAAGAGAGTTTTTAGATTATTTTTGAGAGTTTTTATGGATTCATACGATGTGTTCTTATCCTTCGCTGCACTTCTTTTTACCTACGCTTTTTCAGAATTGATTTCTGTGTAAGTTTCTTTCATTCAACTATTTAAATATATGATTTTTAGATTTCAATTGATAGATCGAATGATGATTTACATTTAAAATACTTTGGGATCTACGTAGATCTTTCGCATGGGTTTCAAAAGCACATGCGTAAAGATTTACTATTTTTAAATCTATTTTAACTTGTTTCAAAAACATTCGAAAACGGAAATCTTTAAGCACATTCATTTGAAATCACTAGTATTGGTTTTCGATTATAACTTTTTGTATAATTTTGAACAAGATTATAAATAGGTTTCAAGTCAAACTTTGAATTCATTTGTATGAAAAGCTTTCGAAAACAAAAATCTTTAACCATATTCGCTTAAAAAAACTAGTACTGATTTTTGATTCAAATGTTCTTAATAATTTTCAAACAAAACAAAATTTCAAGTTATAAAGTAAACATTCTAGAGTAAATTAGTGAACTATCCTGACTTGCAAGTTGGATCAAGAACTTTTTCTTTATTGATTTCATTAATCGATTTTGAGCATCGTAATAATTTAATTAGATTAAATTATTATCCAATTTATTCTGAATTACAAAGAAATAGAAATTGAATTGAATTCTTAAAGTTATTTCATAACTGTAATTCAATTATTGGTTTTAATTTTACTTGTTTTTATTTGTTTTATTTTTGTTAAATTCCAAAACTTAGTTCAATTGAACACTAAATCTCTTTTACATTAAACCCTAAAATCCCTTCATAACCTAAAAACTAAATAACATAGGCTTCCTGAGAACTCGATCTCTGACTTACCGAGTTTAAAACTATGACTACCCTCTTGCACTTGAGATGAAGAACCCAAACACATTTTAGGGTCGGTCACTACACTTGCTTAAAGTCAACCGGACTCTCCACGTACTATCATATGTGGCAAGTACGACCAATTACAGAACACCACAACTAACTTGAAATAATAGCAGAAGGGATACAAAAAAGGTTAGGAATAAATGCAGTTGATGGTAAGAATTATTCGTTCTACTCTGCTCGGGAAATATTTTTCCCGACCAGAGTGGTGGCATAATATTGGTACATAAAATATACTTGACACGTGCTGATACTTCCGAGCACAAAATCTTCACGCACGAATGCTCGGGAAGAGTATTCCCGACCACGAGAGATGCAAGGAAAAGGGGCCCATTGACGATATGATTGCATTTACCCCTCGTTGATTATGGACATTAAGGGGTAATGAATTTAGTTCATTTATTACTATTTAGTTACATTTGACGACACCTCTGCCTTACAAATGGCAGATAAATAGGACATTTGTACAGTTCCTAAGGGTTATATCGTATGCAATCCTTCCATTTGCCTCATGCACATTTAATGACAAAATGACGTGTATTTAATGCAAAGACATTCAATGCAAGACATACTCTAGGGGAAAGAGGCTTCCCAAATGGAAGAGCAATCATTAGGTTTCTAAGGATTTAATATTAATTTATTTTTTAACTCTGAGATATAAATAGCAAACTGAACGTCCAATGGAGGAATGCTCACTATTTGTCCACGAAATGCTGTCAATTTATTTGCCAGTCTTTCAAGCCTTTCCTGATTTTATCATCGGAAGGATTGTGGTCGAGGATCTTCCTCGAGCCTTCCTTTTGACTTTTTATTCTTTTTCAGGTTTAAACGATTGCTTTTCTGTGGAGGTGATGAGCACGCTCGGGCAGTGGCGAATTTATATTGGGGCAAGGGGGTTAATTGATCCCACTGGGAGTAAAATTTTTGTAAGGTATAGTATAATTTTTTAAGTTTTTTTTGTAATTTTTCCCTATTATAAATATTTCTAAATTAAATTGTTCTAATACCTAAAATAATTTATAAAATTTGCCTCTATTTTTATGCCAAAGAGAAACCCATTTTATAGATTTTTTTCTCCATCCCATGGTCCCTACACTAAAAATTACTTTATTATCTCACATATATATATATCTCTCTCCTCCTCTCTTCCCCAAATCCCTCCCTACTTTTCTGATTTCCCCCCTCCCACGGTCAACTTTACCCATTTCTCTTTCTCTCTTCCTCCCCCCTCCATCCCTCTCTACCCCACGGTCTTCCCATTTCCCTCTCACTCTCTCCCTTCCTCCCTCTCTACCCCACGGTCCCTACACCATAAATAACTTCCAGAAAACTCTCTCTCCATAAGGCACAAGAGGCACAATCTGTTGATTGGGATTTGGGAAACAAAGCAAAACCTCAAAGAAAGGTAAAATTTCCTACTTTCAAAACCCTAGCCTAATTTATTGTTTAAATGTGTGCAATGTGTGCCTTTGTTTTTGTTTTAATTCCATGCTCATGTGATGATGCTTGAGAACCTTTTTTTCTTTGTTATCATGATGATTGCGTGGACTCAAGCCCCTATGGGGTTGTAAAAAGATATGGAAGGAGAACTATTATGTAAACAAAAAAATTACATTAGATTAATTAAATAAATAAAATAAAGACTTTTGACTTTACATGTTTTCAAACAAATTAATAATTCTAATCCATGGCCATGTTGATGGGTAGCCTTGTTCATTCCCCTTGTTGAGTTAATGTCAACGTATTCATGCCTTTACTTTTACATGGATCAATTGTGAAAAAAAAAAAAAAAACAAATTTCAATAATAATAATAATAATAATAACAACAATAATGGTAATAGTAAAATTTTAATTAAAATAAATTTAATTGGCTTTGACATTCCTTCACTGGACTTTGTAATGGATACCTCTTTAACCTCAAACAACTATTTGGGTGATAATTAGAGAGACAATTCCTTTTTTTTCTTTTTTTTTAGTTAATAATTCGGATGAGAGTAGTGAACCAAACTTACTAATGAACTTTTAGAACTGAAATTTCAAAATTAAGGACAGTATATTGGGACTTAGAGCTTTAAATTAAAAATTAGGAAACATTTAGGTTCTTTCAAGTTTGTTAACAAATTTTTTTAGTTTTATTTCTATAGATATGAAGAGATATTTTAAACAAAAGGATCCCGCAGAGTCATGAATTCCCAGAAGTAACAATGAGCCATCGAAGCATAGTCGTAAGGAATGTGACTTACCGGATCTTCAAGCTAATCCTGGGATTCGACCTCGAATTATGGATTATGATCCTAACATTCGAGACCAAGTTCAAAGGGCCTACTTACTAAAGGGGCCTTGCCAACCTCATAACCACCAATTCCCTCAAAGACATTATTCGGGGTTCTTAAGAAGATTCAATCCTAAATGGTTTGATGAATATGGTAATTGGTTGAAATACAATATATCAAAAGATGCTGCATTTTGCCTTTATTGCTATCTTTTCAAAACCGAAATAGGAGGTCAAGGAGGTGGTGACTATTTTGCGGGCGAGGGATATACGAATTGGAAGAAGAATGATAGATTGACAACTCATGAAGGAAGGATTAATAGCGCCCAATAACAAGCTCAAAGAAAATGTCAAGATTTATTGAATCAAAAGTAACATATTGATTCTATTTTCTCCAAGTTATCCGATAAAGCCAAGAGGGACTATAAGGTACGATTGATAGCATCAATTGACTATGCTCGAATTCTTTTAAGACAAGGGCTTTCATTTCTTGGGCATGATGAATCAGAACTGTCAAACAACCAAGGAAAATTTCTTGGGCTTTTAAAGTTTCTTTCTCTACAAAATGAAAATGTTAGGGCTGTTTCACTTACAAATGCTCCTAAAAATCTTAAACTCACATCTCCAAGTATTAAAAAGAATATCTGCGACGCCACTGCTATAGAAACTACCAATTCTATAATGAAAGAACTTGGTGATAAGTTCTTCTCTATTCTTCTTGATGACTATAGGGATGTTTCAACGAAAGAACAAATGCCAGTTGCTTTAAGATATGTTGATAAGAGGGATGTGTGGTAGAGCGGTTTGTGGTTATTAAACTTATTGCTAATACTAATGCTCTTTCTCGAAAGAATGCAATTGAAGACTTATTTTCAACACACAACTTAAGCATTTCTAGATTGCACGGACAAGGTTATGATGGGGCTAGCAATATGCAAGGGGAGTTCAATGGATTAAAGTCACTTATTTTGCGTGAGAATGAATGTGCATATTATGTTCATTGGTTGTTTACCAACTTCAATTAGCACTTGTAGTGGTAGCAAAAAATCATGTACATATTGCGGACTTCTTTGCTTTGGTTTCCAACATTGTCACTGTTGTTGGAGCCTCATGCAAACGTCGTGATGTTCTTCAGAAGAAACAAGCTACCCAAATTATTAAAGCCCTTAGTCTCGGTGATATTGCACGTGGGAAAGGCCTTAATCAAGAGACCACTCTTATTTGTGCTAGTGATACATGTTGGGGATCACATTATGGCACCTTACTTGGCTTGGTTAACATTTTCGTATCCGTAATTGATGTGCTTGATGTTATAGTAGAGGATGCAACCGCTTCTAAAAAAAAAATTAGAAGCCTTCCGTTTATTGAAGGGCATGCAATCTTTTGAGTTTGCATTCAATTTACATTTGATGAAATCTATCTTTGGAATTACGAATGACTTGTCACAAGCATTACAAAGAAAATACAAAGACATTGTAAATGCCTTGACACAAGTTCAAGTATCCAAGCATCGACTTCAATCAATGAGGGATAGTGGATGGAGTTGTTTGATAAATGAAGTTTCCGATTTTTGTGGCAAAAATAACATTGGTGTTCCTAGCATGGAAGGCCCATATTTTTCTCAAGAAAGATCAAGGCGTAGAGCTCAAGAAAAGACAATATCTCATCACTATCGTGTTGAGATTTTCTATACGATCATCGTTATGCAACTTCAAGAGCTAAATAATCATTCTAATGAGGTGAGTATCGAATTGCTTCTCTGTATTGCATGCCTAAATCCATCAAACTCATTTGCAAGTTTTGACAATCAAAGGTTAAAATGCTTTGCTGAATTTTATCCAAAGGACTTCTCAGATATTGAACTTTTAGCACTTTCTGATCAACTTGAAAATTTTATCATCGATGTGCGCTCTAGCTTCGAGCTTTCAAATTTAAAAGGAATTGGTGATCTTGCTCAAAAGATGGTCGAGACCCGAAGAGATATAGGGTATCCATTGGTATACAAACTATTAAAGTTGGCATTAGTTTTACCTGTTTCGACTGCTACAATTGAGAGGGCTTTTTCTGCTATGAATATTATGAAAAATCGACTTTCGTAACCGGATGGGTGATCAATGGATGCATAATAGTTTGATTGTGTATATTGAGAAATATATGTTTGATAGCATTTCAAATGAAGTTATCATGAGCCGATTCCAAATATATGAAAAATCGATGTGGTCAGTTTTAGGTGAGAAGTGATATGTAATTGATTGATATCCTTTTTTCGTTATATTAGACATAATTATCTCATTTTGATCATTATTCTATTGTTTTTGTTATCTTTCAGTACATTACATACAACTATAGATTTATGCTCATTGGTTTGACTCCAGTGTGATAAAATCCTAGATCCGCCACTCTGCTCGGGGGTATTTTTTATTGCCGAACAGTAATATTCGTATAATTACGAAGTTCAGTATCTTAGAAAAATAAAAAATAATATTAATAAATTAATTTTTTAATAACTAATGTCTAAATTTATAAATTTTTAATTTTTAATTAAATAATTTCTCAATTAATTAATAAATTTTGCATGACCTTAAGAGTGTTAATTTATAGAGGTATAACGATAAATCACTTTCGCGGAGTAATATTATTATTATTATTATTATTATTATTATTATTATTATTATTATTATTATTTTCAAATGTCAAACTGAATAGTGAGAGAAACGTTTCCTGCAAATTTTTTTAATTAATCAAATGGACCGATGTCGCAGCAACAACCAGGAACGCAACCACAGCTCATCCACATTCATCTTATTTAACATATTTTAAAATATAGAAAATTTATTTTTATTTTATAAATTAATTTTTGTTTCTTATTAATTATTTAACAGTAGCCAATAAAATAAATTATATGGCTATATTAACTATTATATTTTCAGAAAAACTGTTTTCATATTCTTAAGAAAATATTTTGAATAATATTATATTAATAAATCTAATATAATAATATTTTGTATTGACATATAAAATAATATAATACATATGTTAATAATATATCATATTAATAAATAAAATATAAGAATAAAAAGTTTAGGATACGTTTGGAGTAAAAAAAATTATTATAAACTCCTATACGTGGTAGTTTCGTAAGTAGTGTAATGTATAAAAAATTTTATATACTGGAGAGGTTATTGTGTATAAATAAAGGTTTGAGATACACATCAATAGATCATTAAAAATTATTCATCATTAAATGATTTGAACTCCTAAATAATCAAGTTAAATTACAATTATTAAATCATATAAAAAAAAAAAGTCAAGAATAGTGAAAGATTGAGATCTAATCATTTAATACTATTAATTGATTTGAATCATAAATGATGATTAAATCATTTTAAAAAATCAAATTAAATTACAATTATCAAATAAAAAAAACAAAATTACATGTCATCCCACCATTTTTGTACTACACTCCTTCCAATATATTTATTTACTGCAGCACCCCTCACAAAGACTCTAGCCTTAACTTATAACAGTGATGCAGTAAGGTAGTCAATTAAATATTTTTAAAATTGTGTAAATTTATAAAAAATTATAAGAATTAGTGTCTCGTGTTTTATGTAATAATTAAAAATTTTAAATTTTATAATTTTGTAATTCATATTTATAGAATTTTATTTTATTTTATTTTACATCACACGTTACAATTATCTAGTATTTATTTTTACTATATAAAATACAATACCGAATACCTTTATAATTGGGAGTGTTTGGTAGCAAAATTTTTAGTAAAAAATTACTAATTTTTAATTTTTGAGTGTTTGTTAAACCAACAACTTTTGTTATTTTTCTGCTCTACTATAGTAACTTCTCAATTTGAAAGAAAGTTACTAAAAATTACTAAAGGTCACCAAAAATTACTAAAAAAACCAAAAGTTACAAAAAGTTGTTAAAAATTACTACTTACTTTATCAAATACACTAAAAATTATAACTAGTAATTTTATCAAAAATATCAAAAGTTACTAAAAATTGTTCCTCCACACCCCCTTCATCCAATTCCTTTAAGTTTTTTTTTTATTATGACTTTTCAAACCTAATTTAATTTTTTTAAGGTGTTAAATATTTTAAATGTTTCTAATAAAAATCGTGCTAAAAATGAATAAAAAATTAAAAAGTTAATTATTAAGAACTTTTTATAATTTAAAGTATTTTTATGTGTATTTTTGGAGTGTTAAAATTTTTTCAAAATTTTTTAATTTTTTCTAACTTTTATCAATTTTTTAATTATTATTAATTTTTAATAATTTTTTTAATTTATAATTTTTAAATACATCCATCACTTCATAAATTAAAATTTAATAATTTTTTAATTTTTTAATCAAAATTTTGAGCTTTCTCATAATTAGATAATTAAAACCTTTAAAATGATTCCATTTCCCGTGTAAATATGATTATTAATCAAGTGGTGAATTTCTTTTAGTTCTACGGAGGTTTGAATCAAATTTTACAGAAACTCTGTCAAAGTTGAAGTATTTGATAAAATGCTGTTAGTGAAAACGTAGTTTGGTTCCACAGTTTTAAAGATGCGTTCTCACATCGTGGTTCTTGGCTGTCGGAGAAACACAATCCTATATTACGATTTCTGGTGAAGCAAAACAAAAAAACGCAAGATTAAAATGTGGTTCTTTTTAGACACGTGAACTGATTTTACGGTTACAGCTTGATAACCAACAAACCCTCTTTCTTTTTTATTTCAATCCTCGCTCTCTTAGTCCACTCAATCCATTCTCTTCTGCTCTCTTAGTCGCTGTGTCCCCTCTTAGCTTCCGGAAAGTTCCCTTCTAAGGCACCCACCTCACGCGCGAGACTCACCACTTGGGCTCACTTCTGGCGTACCAGCCTCTATCTTGGCTCCCTTCCATTCACCATGGGAACTCATTTCGCGGTTTCAACTCAGCAACTAACAAACCCTCCTTTTTCTTCATTTCATTCCCTGCTCTCTCAATCCACTCAATCCACTATCTTCTGCTCTCTCAGCCGTTGTGTCCCTTCTCAGCTCCTGAAAAGCTCCCTTCTGACACACCCACCTCATCGGCGAAACTTACCACTTGGGCTCACTTTCGGTGCACCAGCCTCCATCTCAGCTCCCTTCCTATCACCACGAGAACTCATTTCCCGATTTTAGCTCGGCAGCCAAGAAACCCTCCTTCTTCTTCATTTCATTCCCCGCTCTCTCAGTCCACTCAATTCGCTCTTTTTTGCTCTCTCAATCGCTGTGTCCCTTCTCATTTGGTTTTGATCTTTGGAATTTGACATTGGCCGTTTCAGTTAAAGTTATTCCCTTTCCAATTCTTGTTGCTGACTTAAATTTCTTGTTGGTAGCTTTGTGAATATTTGAATGATTTCAAAAGACTTATGAATGTCAAAGTCTCACAAAGCTACAGGCAAAGGTAAGTGCTCTGTTACTTCTTCTTTCCAATCACATTGTATTAGTTTGGGATTTTGAGTAGAAAATCGTTATATATTGTTCAAGTATGGGTCAGTTCATCAGTTCTTTGTATTATTTTTAGATTTTATGTTGATTCATTATTTTTATAATTGTTGATTTGGATATTTTGTAACTGTTGAATTATCATTTTTGTTGGTTTTTGAGTGCTGACATTGTGTTATTTACATAGTGTTGTTTTCAATATGTTGTTGTTGTTTTTTTTTCTTGGTAATTAATTGTTGATTCATATTGAATAAAGTTATTGAAAATATTAAGCTAACATTATATTTTTCTTTAAGTTGGTTCATGTTTACATTGTGTATTTTTTTATTAGAATTACAGAAAATATTAAGTGGATTCACACTAACATTGTATTATTTTAATTAAGTATGAATTGAAAATAATTCAAAATAATTTAAATCTAATTAGAATTATGAAAAATAATTAAAAAATTTTGAATCTAACTGTAATATATAACATTAAGTTATAATATTAATGCTATATTTATATTATGTATTGAAAATAATTCAAAATAATTTGAATCTAAAAAATAATTAAATAATTTGAATCTAAAAAATAATTAAATAATTTGAATCTAACTATAATATGTAATATTAAGTTATAATATTAATGTAATATTTTTTATTAAATAAATATTGAAAACAATTCAAAATAATTTGAATCGAATTAGAATTACGGAAAATAATTACAAATTATGAATGTAATATTTTTTACTATATAAATATTAAAAACAACTCAAAATAATTTGAATCTAATTAGAATTACAGAAAATAATTACCAATTTTGAATCTAATTATAACATGTAATATTAAGTTATAATATTAATTTTATATTTTTTATTAAATTATGTATTGAAAATAATTCAAAATAGTTTGAATGTAATTCTAATTAGAATTACAAAAGTAATTAAAAAATATTGAATCTAAATATAATTTGTAATAATAAGTTATAATATTAATGTTATATTGTTATTAAATTATGTGTTGAAAATAATTCAAGATAATTTTATTCACTTAGAATTACATTGAAAATAATTTCCTAATTTGAATCTAATT
>QLOD02160831.1:0-13367 GCA_003260245.2 Sideroxylon spinosum
GAAGGCGACGATAAAGAATAAAATTTACTTACTAATGTTCAAGGTGTTGCACAAGTAAGAGGTTTGGTTATCAGGTAGCTAATTGGAGAATAATGGAGCAAGAATGGAAGAAGAAGAAGAAGGAGGAGGCAGGGGGCTAGAGGAAGAAGAGAGAGAGAAATAATATGATGTTGATGATGGTAAAAGATAGCTTAACTGGCAAAGGAAAAGGTAAAAAAATAAAAACAGATCACTTAAACTTAGAAAATCTTTTCTCTTAGGGTTATAAAAAGGAACAAACAGTGGGTTAAAGATGATAAGGGGATGATGCACAAACAGCTAAAAGGATTAACGTAGAAAGATAGTGACAAGAAGTTACTAGTTATTATTATTTAGTTGTTAAAAAGGTGCAAGTGAGCATGGAAGGTGATGACAAAAAGAAAGGAATATAATTATGAAAAAGAAAGAGAAGATAGTTTTTTGATTGGCTGCTTACCCATTTGGGTTGTCAATGGTTGTTATTTATAATCATATGATAAGGACTGTTTGAATTACATAGACATAGATACATCAACTCTCGATACATGTACATGAATCTACACTAATGTGTTAGAATAACTACATACATTTTCTAACACTCCCCCGCATGCTGTTGAACTGATATTTTCCATTCCCAGCTTAGATACATTTGTTTGAAACTTTGTACTACTCAATCCTTTAGTGGGCGTATCTACAAGTTGTTGATCAATAAACACGTAAGGTGTATAAACCAAGCCACTGTCTAGCTTCTCCTTCATAAAGTGTCGATCTACTTCAATGTGTTTTGTTTGATCATATTGCACAAGATTAGCTGCTATGTTAATTGTAAATTTATTATCCCAATAAAGTCTTATATGACCATCCCATCGAATTTTTAAATCTCTTTAAGATGATTTTTAGCCATAATAGTTCACAAATGCTATAAGCCATTACTTTAAACTTTGCTTTAGCACTTTATCTTGCCAATTTCTTACTTTTCCATGTCATAAGATTCCCACCATGGATTTTACAATAACCAAAAGTTGATATTCTATCTTTCACAGATCCGTCATAATCAATATCTATATATGCTTCAAGTATTAGCCTTGTGCTTCTTTTGAGCAAAATTCCTTTTCTTGAGTAGATCCGATTGGGAAATAAAGATTCCCCGCCTTGAGTGTGCATCTTCAATCCCTAGGAAATACTTTAGCCTTCCTAATTCTTTGATCTCAAAATCTTTAGCCAAACATTGTTTTAAGAATTCTCTTTCCTTTTTATCATCCCTGGTTGAAATTATATCGTTTAAATATATTAGAAGAGTTGTGACTTCCCCCAAGCTCGAGTGTTTGACAAATAACGTATGAATCCTTTTATTGTGCTTGTATCACATGCCTGTCATAACTTCTGCAAACCTACCAAACCACGCCCCTAGAGCCAACTAAAGAGGAAAAAAGTTTGCCCACCAATGCTTAAGGTGTCGCACATGAAAGAGGCCTAATTATCGGTGAGCCAACTTAAGAAGAATGGTACGGGAATAGAACAAGAAAATGGAGGAGGCGATCTATTAGAAGAAAATGAGAGAGTGATACTTTAACCTTAATTATCGTAGAAGATAGCTCAACTAGCAAAATGAAAGGTAAATCAATGTAAACAGACAGCTCAGACACGAATCACTA
Organism: Sideroxylon spinosum; assembly: GCA_003260245.2. Lineage (NCBI taxonomy): Eukaryota > Viridiplantae > Streptophyta > Magnoliopsida > Ericales > Sapotaceae > Sideroxylon > Sideroxylon spinosum. The sequence continues at coordinate 1,674 of QLOD02160831.1, forward strand.
TTCTTCACATGATTCAAAAACGAACAAATAGTGGTTGAAGACCATAAATGGGATGGGGCAAATACATCTAAAGGAGTTAATGTGGAAAAACAGTGGCAGCAAGTTCTTGGTGATAAAAATTTATCTTTTAATATCGTGCAAGTAAGCATGGATGGTGATGATGAAAATGAAGTAACAGAATACATGAGATAAAAAAATAGAATTCGCTTGTCAATGATTCAAGGTGTTGCACACGTAAGAGACCTTAGTTATCAAGAAACTAACTAAAAAAAATGGTACAGCAACAGAAGAAAAGAAATGAGAAGACAATAGGTTAGAAGAAGAAGAGAGAGACAGACTATAATGATGATCATGTAAAAATATACCTCAGCTGGCAAAGGAAAAGATAAAGCAATGGTGACGGATTACCCAAAATTGGATAACTCTTTCTCCTGGTGTTCTGAAAGGAACAGACACTAGGCTAAGGAAGGGAAAAGGCATGAGGTAAAAACATTTAAAAAGGTTAATGTGGGAATATGGTCGTAGCAAGTTCACGGTGATGAAAATTTAATTTGTAAGGGGGTACAACTGAGCATGGAATGTGAAAATAAAAAGGTGACGAATATAACATAGGAGATAGAAGACAAAACAATCTACATGCTAATGTTCAAAATGTTACATAAGTAAGAGGTTTGGCTATTAGCAAGCCACCTGAGGAGGAATGGTGAATATTTATAAACCATTAAAACAATTAAACTAAGTTGATATCCAAACTAACTAATTTGGTTTCATAATAATAACACATAAGATAAAAGAACCAATGTTCAACTGGCAATGGAAAATGTAAGGCAATAGTGGCGAACAGCTCCAACTTAAGAACTCTATAAAGGACAAACATCTAACAGGATTAAAGTGGGAAGACAAGGATAGCAAGTTCATGGTGATAAATATTTATTTTTTAATTGAGTGCTAGTGAGCACGGACAGTTATTTTAAAAAGAAAGGAATATATCAAGAGAGATAGAAAAAAAATTTCTTGCCAATGTTCAAGGTGTTACACAATTAATAGGCCTTAATTATCAGGGAACCAATGGAAAAAGAATTGTGCAAGAATAGAAGAAGAGAAAGGAGGAGGCGGTGTGTTAGAAGAAGATAGCTAGAATTATTATGACGTTGATTATGGCAGAGATAGCTCAATTGGCAACAGAAAAAGTAGAGCAATGGAGACGACTAGCTTAAACTCGAACAACTCTTTCTCTTAAGGTTCTAAAAGGAATAGACATAGAGTTAAAGAAGAAAAAGGAATGAGGCAGAAACATCTAAAAGGATTAACGTATGAAGGCAATTGTAGCAAGTTCATGACAATAAAATTTTATTTTCTAATGGGGTGTAAGTGATTATGGAAGGTGATGACAAAAGGGTGGAATATAACACATGAGAGAGAAGAACCAAATTTGTTTGCCAATGTTAAAGATGTTGCACAGGTCAGAGGTCTCGTTATTAGGAAACCTGATTGCTCCCAATCGTTATTAATTTTAACTTCATTTCACATCATTGTTTTGAACATTTTACCAAGTAAAATCCATTCTTCATCATGTGTTCATTAATTATTTTGTTTATGTGTGTTTTGTTGGGAAATGGAAAGAAAACAATCCAAGGTAGGCAGTCTGGGAGCTTAAACATACAAACCAGTAGAAGACCGGATGAACTTGCAGTGGGCTTTTGACTGTGAAGCATTATGGGTACACACGCTAGTGGGCACACGAGAAACTTTTATTGTGGGTGCTCGTGTCATTGGCATCCGACTATGTTTGCTATGGGCATTCGCCGGGACTAGTTTTGCTAGCCTTTCTCTTAGGAATTTTGTCGAGCACTTGTCTACAATTGGCTTGGGCATACGCCAACTTTGTGTTGGGCACTCGTGACTTTTTTTCCATTAGATTTTTGATGCTATTTTAAATTTATAAAATTATTTTTCTACCCTTAATTCTTGTAAGCTTATAAATAGGCCTGATTTCTGACATCACGGGGGTAGCTTTTACATTACGTTATTTCATTAGGGTTAGAGTTAAGGTTTATGCTTTCAAGTTCATTGCTTGGGATCAGCTACATTACGTTTTAAGCATTAGGTTCAACTGAAGTTTCGTAAGGCGATTTTGCTATTCATTCTCCTAGAGTTTCGCATTATAAGTAACTTACTTTTGTTATTTTGAATTCTAAGCCTTTAAGCTTTTGATTTCTCTATCTTCTCTTTTTGTTTTTTTAGTTTTTAATATCTTGTTCCTGTTTTCATCTTCTATTTTACATTAATGGATTTCTTACAAGTTTATTTTTCTTCTCAAAGTTTAAGTATGTTAGGCTAGGGTTTGTACTTGGTTTCAAGCCATTGAAGGTGGTGTGGTAGTTTGGTGAACTCAGACGTAAAAGAATATTTTTCAATGAAATATCTTTTTGATTTCTAATTGGAATCTTATAGTAAGCTAGGACTCTTTCGAAATCAATTCACCCACGTTACAACCATAGCTTGGTTAAGTTTTCACTTGTTCATGCCTTTTTGGTTCAATGTCCTGGTAAGTTATAAATATATATTTCAAAAACACAAACTAGGTTTTCTTATGAAATCGAATCACCCATTTATGATTATACCTTGGTTACGCATGATCACTGATGCATACCAAGTCTTTGATTCAATGGCCCAATGATTTGGAACCTATTGTCATAAAACCAAAACTTGAGATTTTCTCAACAAATTGATTCACCCGTATTACAATCAAAGCTTGGTTACGAGTTAATGCTCGTGCACACTAAATGTTTGATTTAATGTTCCAGTGAGTCCAAAACTATTTTCAAAAGCCTCCACTTACCTTCAATTCCACAAATACGATTTAAGGAAATATCTTCCAACCTAGCATCACAGTGCGATTGCTAGGTTGAGTTATTAGTGTGTTTCAGTAAACCAATACTATGCCACTATCGGATTTGGTCCGAAGCCAAGATTATCTTAAGTATATTTATTTGTAGTGTTTTGATCTCAAGTTTGAATCACAACTCCTTCCCTCCACCATTCTCAACTCAACCCAAACCTAAGCATCCCATGAATCCAAGGTTTGTTTAAATTAATTTATGTTCACCAAATAACTAAGAGAATAAGTTTAGAGCTTTTAACAAAGCCCTCCCTATGGAGATGACCGTGGTTCTCAACAAGTAAAACTACGACCACCCTCTTACACTTAAGAGATAGAACCTGAACACATTTCAAGATCAGTCAAAACCAACTAAAGAACAATAGTACAGGAAGAAAACAAGAGAATGAAGGAGGTTGTAGGTTAAAGAAGAAAGAAAAATACTATGATGTTAATTATGGTATAAGATAGCTCAACTGGTAATGACAAAGTTAAAGAAACAGAAAAAAGTACCTCTTTCTCTTTGGTTCTAAAAAAAGCAGACAACGAGTTAAATAAGATAAAGAGGAGGAGACAAAAATATCTAAATGAGTTAATGTTGGAAAACAATGGCAGCAAGTTCATTGTGATAAAAATTTAACTTTTAATGGGGTGCAAGGGAGCATGGAACCCAATGATAGAAAGAAAAGAATATAACACATGACATAGAAGAGTAGATTTTGCTTCCCAATATTCAAGGTATTGTAGAGTAAGAATAGTTAGTTATAACAGAACCAACTAAAGAAGAATGGTGCGAGAACAAAAGAAGATACAACACGAGTGAAGCATTATAAAAACAAGAGAGAAAAATACTATAATACTGATTATGATAGAAGACAGCTCAACTAGCAAAAAGAACCGACAGTGGGTTAAAGAAGATAACGGAAAGAATAAAGAAACATCTAAATGAGTTAATGTGGGAAATAGTGGAAGAAGTTTGTGGTGATAAAAATTTATTTGTTAATCGGATACAAGTGAGCATGGAAAGTGACGATAAAAACGGAGGTAACAGTTGAGATAAAAAGGAAAAAATTTACATGCCAATATTCAAAGTGTTGCACAAGTAAGAGATCCGATTATCAAAAAGCCAATGGAAGAAGAAAAGTGTAGGAATGGAACAAAAGAATGGGGAACGAAGTGGGTTAGAGGAAAAAGAAAAAGAAATATTATAATCCTGATTATGGTAGAAGATAACATAACTGGTAAAAGGAACGGTAAAGTAATGGAGATGAATAGCTCAGACTCAAACAGCTCTTTCTATCGGGTTCTAAAAAGAATAAATAGTGGGTTAAAAAAATAAGATGAAGCAGAAACAACTGATAGGGTTAATCTAGGAAGACAGTGGCTTCATGGGGATAAAAATATATATTTTAATGGGGTGCAAGTGAGTATGGAAGGTGTTGATTAAAATAAAGGAATATAACATAGGAGATAAAAGAACAAAATTTATTTGCCACTGTTCAAGGTGTTGCATTAGTAAGTGCGAAGGTTATCAGTGAACCGACCAAACAAGAGTGATGTATGAGTAGAAGAAGGGAGATGAAGAGGCTATGGGTTAGAAGAAGAATAGAGAAATACTATGATGCCGATATGGTTGAACATAACTCACCTAGCAATGGGAAAGGTAAAGAAATGGAAATAGATAGCTCAGACTGGGATAGCTATTTTTCTTGGGTTATAATAGGAATAGATTGTAGGTTAAAAAGATAAAGGTGAAGAGGCAGAAACATATAAAAGGATTAATGTGAGAAGACTAGCAGCAAGTTCATAATGATAAGAGTTTAACTTTTAATGGAATTCAAGTGAGTATGGAAGCTGATGATAAAAAAGGAAATAATATAACACATAAAAAAGAAGAACAAAATTCGCTTTCCAATGTTCAAGGTGTTGTGCAAGTATGAGTCCTTAGTTGTTAGGGAACCAACTGAAAAAGAATGGTGCAGGAATAAAAGAAGATATGGAGGAGTGGTGGCTACAAGAACAAGAGAGAGAAATACTATGATAGTAATTATGGTAGAAGATAGCTCAACTAGTAAATGGAAAGGCAAAACAATGAAGACGAACAGCCTTGACTTGGATAACTCTTTCTCTTCAGCTTTTATAGGAAACTGACTGTAAGTTAAAGAAGATATAGGGATGGAGTAGAAACATTGAAAGGGTTAATGCGAAAAAGACAGTAGCCATAGGTTCATAGTGATAAAAATTTATTTTTTAATGGGGTGCAAATGGGCCTGGAAGATGATGATAAAAAATAAATAATATGACCTAGGAGAGAAAAGAACAAAAATTGCTCACTAAAATGCCCAAGGTGTTACAACAGTAAGAGGCCTGATTATCAGAGAATTAACTAAAGGAAAGTGGTACAGGGATAGAATAATGGAAAGGGGGAGGTGGTGGGTTAAAAGAAGAAGAGAGAAATATTATGATGCTGATTATGGTAGAAGATAGCTTAACTGGCAAAGAGAAAGGGCAACTCAGACTCAGACAGCTATTTCTCTTTGGATTCTAAAAAAAATAGATGGTGAGTTAAAGAAGATAAAGAAGATGATGCGGAAACATCAAATAGGATAAATATAAGAAGAAAGTGGAAGCAAGTGACCATTGAAGAGGATGATTAAAGGGAAGTAATATAACACAAGAGATAGAAGAAAAAAGTTTGCTTGCCAATGTTCAAGATGTTGCGCAAGTAAGAGACTTAGTTATTAGGGAACCAACTGAAGAATGGTGCAGGAATATATGAAGAGAAGGAGGAGGTGGTAGCTTAGAAGAAAAAAAAAAGATACTATGTTCCTGATTATGGTAGAACATATCTTACCTAGCAAAGGGAAATGTAAAGCAATGGAGATGGACATCTCAAACTTGGACATTCCCTTTTTTTAGGGCTATAAAAGAAATAGACAGAGAGTTAAAGAAGTTAAAGGGATGAGGCAGAAAGATTTAAACGAGTTAATATGGAAGATAGTGGTTGCAAGTTTATGGTGATAAAAATTTATTTTTAATGGGGTGCAAGGTAGTATGTAAGGTGATGATAAAAAGGAAAAAATAAAAATGAGATAGAAGAACAAAATCTCCTTGCTAATGTTCAAGGTGTTGCATGAGTAAGAGGTTTCATTATCAGGTAACCAACCGAAGAAGAATGGTACAAGAACAGAAGATGAGGAAGGGGGAGGAGACGGTGGGTCAGGGGAAAAGAGAGAGATACCATGATGCTGATCATGGCAGAAAATTGCTTAATTGGCAAAAGAAAAGATAAAAGTATAAAGACAGATAGCTCAGATAACTCTTTTTAAGTATCTAAAAGAGTTAATATTGGACGAAATTGGCAACAGTTAATGGTAATAAAAATTTAGTTTTTAAAGGGATGCAAGTGAACACGGAAGGTGAAGATGAAAAGCAAGAAATATTGAAAAACTATGCAAAGGATAGAATCAAACAATCCAAATGAATAAGTGCAGAAACTAAAAGAACACCTGGATCTAACAAGGAACTCAGATCAGGAAACCACAAGCTTCTTTAACTATATAAAAAGGTTTACAGCCACAAAGTCACATGATCGAAAACCTTTTATTCCTTGTGTTTAGACTTTGCTTGTATTACACCAATCAAAAGCCAATATTCAACCCTAAATATCCAAAATCCAAGTCTATGATGATTTTGGCTAAGTGATGATATGAGAACTTCTTGAAGTAGTGTAAGTAACGTAACTCTCGTTCTCTGTGTATTGAAACCCTAAGAGAAGGATTCATTATATAGTAGCCTCAAAATCTTGGCGAATCAATTATTTTTCAAAACAGGATCATTGGCTCGCTGGGGTGAGCTTACTGGCGAGCTTTCTAGCAACCCTACCACCACCAGAGCATGGATCTATTTTTTCGAACAAGTCATCTAGCGAAGCCAGTGAGAATCCTAGGAGTGTAATCAGTCCATGACATGTATACTATTTTTCCCAGTGACTTCCTAGTTAACCTAACGAGTTTCCCAGTGACAAGTCTCTCCTTGAATTCTATAGTTTCGCATTCTTTTCAGTTGCTTTAAAAACTCAAATCATGCCCATGTACTAAGACCACTTAGCCAATGTCAAATGTTGCAAACGCATTTATCAATCGTTGGCTAGTCCATGGTTTGCCAACCTATAAAACAAACAAATATAACTAAAGTGAACCAACTTCTTGATTGATAAGTAAGAAAATAAAAGAGAAAAAATGAAAACAAATGAGTTTTATTCAAGAGCAACATTTCTATTCCAAATGAGAAATAAAAGATAAAAAAGAAGTAGGAGGCCTTGGTTATCCGAGAACTAACTGAAAAAGAATGTGCGAGAATAGAACAAGAAATAGGAGGAAGTGATAGGTTAGAAGAAAAAGCGAGATATATACTATGATCCCAAATATAGTGGAAAATAGCTTAACCAGCAAAAGAAAAGGTAAGGTAATGTAGATAGACAGCACAGACGCGAACAAATCTTCATCTCGGCGTTCAAAAAATAAACAGATAGTGGGTTAAAGAACATAAATGGGATGACCCCAATACATCTAGAAAGGTTGTTGTGGGATAACTATGGCATCCCGTTCATGGAGATAAAAATTTACTTTTTGATGTGGTTCAAGTGAGCATGGATGCTAATGATAAAAAAAGAACATTAGACAAGAGATAGAAGAACAAAATTTGCTTGCCAACGATTCAATGCATTGCACAAGTAAAAGGCTTTGGTTATTAAGGAAAGAATTGAAAAAGAAGGGTGTAAGAACAAAAGAAGAGAAATGCGAATGCACTGGGTTAGAATAAGAAAAGAAAGAGATACTATGATGATGACTATTAAAAAATCTAAATTGGGAAAGGGAAAGATAACACGACGGAGATGGATATCTCAAAAGAAAGAGAGAGATACTATGATGATGATTATTCAAAAATCTAATTCAACCGGGAAAGGGAAACGATAAAGCAATAGAGACGGATAACCCAGACTCGAATAACTTTTTCTTCTAGTGAATAAAAAGGAAAAAACACTTGGTCAGAAAAGAAAAATGAGAGGAGGCAAAAAGATCTAAAAGGGTTAATATGGGAAGAAAGTGGCAGCAAATTCATGGTAATAAAAATTTACTATTTAATGGGGTGCAAGTGAGTACAAAAGGTGATGATAAAAAATGATGAATGTAGCACAAGAGATAGAAGAAAAAAATTTGCATGCCCATAGTCAAATCATTGAACAAGTAAGAGGTATAGTCATCAGCAACCCAACTAAAGAGAGATTAGTACAAGAAACAAACAAAAGAATGGAGTAAGCACCGGGTTAGAAAAAAAGACAGAGAAAAATACTATGATCTTAAACAAGATAGGAGATAGATCATGTAGATATGGGAAAAAGTAAAACAATGGAAACGGATAGCCCAAACTTGGACAACCCATTCTCTTGGGGTTATAAAAAAAATGGAGAGTGGGTTTAAAAAGATAAGAGAGTAAGGCAGAAACACCTAAAACTGTTAATGTGGGAAGACTGTGGCAACAAGTTAATGGTGACAATGATTTAGTTTTTATAGGGGTACAAGTAAGCAAGGAAGGTAATAATGAAAAACATGGAATATAGCTAAAGTGAACTAACCTATTGATTGATACGTAAGAAATAAAAGAGAAAAAATGAAAACAAAAGAGTTTTGTTTGAGAGTAGCTAATTTGGTTTCATAACTATGACACTTAAGATAGAAGAACAAAATCTGCATGCCAATGTTCAAGGCATTGCACAAATAAGAGGCCTTGCTTATTCGGGAACCAACTAAAGACCAGTGGTAAGAATAGAACAACCCTCATTATGGCAAAAGATAGCTCAACTGGCAAAAGAGATGGTAAAGTAACAAAGGGGAACAATTCAGACTTATACAACTCCTACACTTGGGGTTTTAAAAAAAATACAGTAAATTAAAGAAGATAAAAGAGATAAGGTAGATGCATTTAAAACTGTTAACATATGAAGATAGGGGCAGCAAGTTCCCGGTGATAAAAAATTATTTTTCTAATAGGGTGCAATTAAGTATGGATGACGATGACAAAAAGAGAGCAATATAACACGTGCAAAAGAAGAAAAACATATTTGCTCCCCACTGTTCAAGGTCAAGCATATGAAAGAGGCCTAGTTATCAGGACGCCAGTTGAAGAAGAATGGTGTGGGAGTAGAACAAGAAAATAGTGGAAGTGGTAGGTCAGAAGAAAAAGAGAAAGATATACCATAATCCTAATTATAATAGAAGATAGCTTAACTGGCAAATGAAAAGGTTAGGTAATGTAGACGGACAGCTCAAACGGGAACAATATCTCCTCCTGGGTTCAAAAAGGAATAGATAGTGGGCTAAAGAATATAAAAAGGATGAAACAGTTACATCTGAAAGGGTTAATGTAGAATAACAGTGGCATCAAGATGCAAGCAAGCATGTACTGTGATGATGAAAGATAGGGAATATAAGACATGAGACATAAGAACAAAATTTGCTTGCCAGCGATTCAAGGTGTTGCACAAGTAAGAGGCTTGGTATTAAGGAACCAGCCAAAAAAAATGGTGTCGGAGTAGAAGAAGAGAAATACGAATGCGATAGGTTAGAAGAAGAAAAGAGAGAGATACAATGACGATGATTATTCAAAATTCTAGTTCAACTGGGAAAGGGAATGATAAAGCAACGGAGACGGATAACCCAGACTCGAACAGCTCTTTTTTTCTGGTGACTAAAAAGGAATAAACACTTGGCGAAAAAAGAAAAAGGGGATGAGGAAAAAAAGATATAAAAAGGTTAATATGGGAAGACAGCGGCAACAAGTTCATGGTAATAAAAATTTACTTTTTGATGAGGTGCAAGTGAGTATGGAAGGTGATGATAAACTGGGAGGAATATAACAAGGCAATAAAAGAAAAAAATTTGTAAGCCAATATTGACAAGGAGGCGGTGGGTTAAAAGAAGAAGAGAGAGAAACACTAAAATGGTGGTTATGGTAAAAGATAGCTCAACTGGCAAAAGGGATGGTAAACTAATAGAGAGGAACAGCTCAGACTCATACAACTCCTTCACTTGCGTTCTAAAAAAAAATAATAGATTAAAGAAGAGAAATGGATAAGGCAGAAGCATCTAAAAGGGTTAATATTGGAAGATAGAGGCAACAAAATCCTTGGCTTTAATTTAGTTTTTCAATAGGGTGCTATTTATCAAGAATGGTGATGACAAGAAGAGAGCAATATTACACAAGCGGAAGAAGAAAAAAAATTGCTCCCAAATATTCAAGGTCATGCATTGGAAAGAATCCTAATTGTACGGAGCCAATTGAAGAAAAGTAGTATGGGGATAGAACAGAAAATAGAAAAAGCAGTAGCTTAGCGAAAAAGAGAGATATATCACAATCCTAATTACAGTAGATGAAAACTCAACAAGAAAACGCAAAGGTTAGGCAATGTTGATGGATTGGTTAGACTGGAACAACTCTTCTTCTAGGGGTTCAAAAGGGAGCTGAAAGTGATTAAAGAATATAAAGAGGATGAGACAGATACATTTGAAAGGGTTAATGTGGAATAACAGTGGCGCTAAGTTCAAGGTCATAAAGATTTATTTTTTAATCTAGTGCAAGCGAACATAGACAATGATGATAAAAAATAAATAATACAACACATGAGATAGAAGAACAAAATTTGCTTACCAAGGATTCAAGGTGTTCATAAGTAAGAGGCCTTGGTAGTAGGGAACCAATTGAAAATGAATGATGCCAAAGCAATAGATGAGAAATCTGAATGCATAGGGTTAGAAGAAAAAAAGACAAAGATACTATGATAATGATTATTCAAAAATCTAATTCAACTGGGAAAGAGAAAGATAAGGTAATGGAGATGGATAACCAAGACCCAAACAGCTATTTCTTTGAATGATAAAAAGGAATAAACACTTGGTTAAAGAATAAAAAAAATGAAGAGGTAAAAAAGATCTAAAAATGTTAATATGGGAAGTCAGCGGTAGCAAGTTCATGGTAATAAAAATTTATTTTTTTATGAGGTGCAAGTGACTACGGAAGGTGATGATAAAATTTGAGAATTGTAACACAAGAGATAAAAGAAAAAAATTTGCACGCCAATATTCAAAGTGTTGATCAAGTAAGAAGTATAGCTATTAGTAAGCTAACTAAAGAGAGATTACTACAAGAATAAAACAAAAGAATAGAGGAGGCAGAGGGTTAGAAAAGAAAAATAGAGAAAATTACTACGATCCGATAGAAAATAGCTTAACTAGAAATGGGAAAGATAAAACAATGGAGATGGATAGCACAAACTTGGACAACTCTTTTTCTTAGGGTTATAAAAGAAATGGAGAGCGGGCTAAAAAACATAAGTGGGTGAGGTAGAAACATCTAAAATGGTTAATGTGGGAAAACAGTGGCAACAAGTTAATGGTGACAATGATTTAGTTTTTAAAGGGGTACAAGTAAGCATGGAAGGTGATGACAAAAAGTATGGAACATAACTGAAGTGAACTAACTTACTGATTGATAAGTAAGAAAATAAAAAATAAAAATAAAAACTGAAAATTCACACGTGCACTGTGCTAGATATCTCAGGCAATCAAGAATGTAAATAATTAAAAGCAGAAGGCAATATATGTGGCAAGGAAATCCACACAAGAAACTCCTCTAAAAACTTTCACTAAAATAAACGTTGGTTACAAACTCAAAGCTTCTCGATAGATCGACTCCTCGACTCTATACTCCGTTTAACGTTTGCTCGAATCCTCGATGCACCAACTCCTCTAGCG
>QLOD02160859.1:0-13366 GCA_003260245.2 Sideroxylon spinosum
GAGTTGCGTAGCAAAAGTTATGGCCGATTCAAGAATTACCGAACGTGCGGGCATAACGACTACCTCAGGTCTCCAAGGAGTCTTCCACTATGCTATTTACATCGCCCAGTGATGTAATAATTTTCCAAGGCGCTCATCTTATTAAAGGCTTTCCAGATGCAAATTATGATAAGAAAACAGAGTTACGTAGAAAAGTTATCTCCGATTTAAAATTTAACGACCTTGTGGGCATAACGATGCCCTTGGGTCTACACCTAGTCTTACGTTATGCTATCTAAACCATCCAACAATGCAAAAATTTTCTAGGGCTTTCGTCTCTTTACGGGCTTTTCCAAACCCCGTTATAATAAGAAAAAGGGAGTTACGTAGCAAAACTTATGGCCGACTTAAGATTTGACGGCCGTAAGGGCATAACGATGACCCTAGGTCTCCATGTAGTCTTCCGCTATGCTGTTTACTTCCCCAATGATGTAATAATTTTCCAGGGTGTTCATCTTATTATAGACTTTCCAGAAACAAATTATGATAAGAGAACAGAATTAAATGGAAATAGTTATGTCTGATTTAAAATTTAACGACTGCGCAGGCGTAACGACGCCCTTGGGTCTCCACCTAGTCTTACCCTATGCTATCTGTACCTTCCAACAATGTAAAAATTTTCCAGGGCCTTTGTCTCTTTACAGGCAATTCCAAAGCCCGTTATAATAAGAAAAATGGAGTTACGTAGCAAAAGTTACGGTCGATTTAAGATTTGACGACCGTAAGGGCATAACGATGATCCTAGGTATCCATGTAGTGTTCCGCTATTCTATTTACATCACCCAATGATATAATAATTTACCAGGGCATTCGTCTTATTATGAGCTTTGTAGAAACATAATACAATAAGAAAATGGAGTTACGTAGCAAAAGTTATGTCCGATTTAAAATTTAACGACTGCGCGGGCATAACGACGCCCCTGGGTCTTCACTTAGTCTTATGCTAGCCTTTCTGTGTCATCAAATGATTTAATAATTTTCCAGGATTTCGTCTAACTACAGGCTTTCCTAAAACATATTATAATAAGAAAACCGAGTTACGTAGCAAGAGTTATGCTCGGTTTAAGATTGAACGACTGCTCGGGCATAACGACGACCCCAAGTCTCCATATAGTCTTCCGCTATGCTATTTACGTCACCCAATGAGGTAAAAATTTCTAAGGGAAATCTTCTTTTTATAATTTTTCCAGAAGCACATTATAACAATAGAACGGTGTTACGTACCAAAAGTTATATCCGATTTAAAATCTAACGACCGCGCGGGTGAAACGACGTCCCTGGGTGCCCAACTTATATCACGCTAGGCCATTTGTATCACCGTATGATGTTATCATTTTCCAAGACCTTCGTCTCATCACAAGCTTTCTGGAAACATATCATTATAAGAAAACGGACTTACGTAGCAACAATTATGGCCGATTGAAGAATTACCGAACGTGCGGGCATGACGACTACCTCAGGTCTCGAAGTAGTCTTCCGCTATACTGTTTGCATCCCCTGGTGATTTAATAATTTTCCAGGGCGCTCGTCTTATTAAAGGCTTTCTAGATACAAATTATGATAAGAAGAAAGACTTACGTGGAAAAGTTGTGTTCGATTTAAAATTTAACGACTGCGCGGGTATTACGACGCCCTTGGGTCTACACCTGGTCTTACGTTATCCTATCTGTATCCTCCAACAATGTAAAAATTTTCCAGGGCCTTCGCCTCTTTACAGACTTTTCCAAAACCTGTTATAATGAGAAAAGGCGAGTTACGTAGCAAAAGTTATGGCCGATTTAAGATTTGACAACCATAAGAGCATAACAACGACCTTAGGTCTCAATGTAGTCTTCCGTTATGCTGTTTACTTCCCCCAGTGATGTAATAATTTTCCAGGTTGTTCGTCTTATTAAAGTCTTTCCAGAAACAAATTATTATAAGAGAACAGGGTTACGTAGAAAACTTTATGTCTGATTTAAAATTTAATGACCGCGCAGGCGTAACGATGCCCTTGGGTCTCCACCTAATCTTACGCTATGCTATCTGTATCATCCAGCAATGCAAAAATTTTTCTTGGCCTTCGTCTCTTTGGAGGCATTTGCAAAACCCGTTAAATTAGAACACGGAGTTATGTAGCAAAAGTTATGGCCGATTTAAGATTTGACGACTGTAAGGGCATAACGATTGTCCTAGGTCTCCATGTAGTCTTTCGTTATTCTATTTACATCATCCAATAATATAATAATTTACCAGGGCATTCGTCTTAATATGAGCTTTGTAGAAACATAATACAATAAGAAAACGAAGTTACGTAGAAAAAAGTTATGTCTGATTTAAAATTTAACGACTGTGCAGGCATAACGACGCCACTGGGTCTCCACTTAGTCTTATGCTACGCTTTCGGTGTCATCAAATGATTTAATAATTTTCTGGGGCCTTCGTCTTCCTAAAACATATTATAATAAGAAAACGTGATTACGTAGCAAGAGTTATGCTCGGTTTAAGATTGAGCGACTGCACGGGATAACGACGACCCCAAGTCTCCATGTAGTCTTCCGCTATGCTATTTACATCACCCAATGAGGTAATAATTTCTAAGGGCATCTGTATTATTACAATTTTTCCAGAAACATATTATAACAATAAAATGGTGTTATGTACGAAAAATTATGTCCGATTTAAAATTTAAAGTCCGCGTGGGCGAAACGACGCCGCTGGGTGTCCAACATTATTACGCTAGGCCATTTATATCATCGAATGATGTTATAATTTTCCAAGGCCTTCGTCTCATCACAAGCTTTTTGAAAACATATCATTATATGAAAACGGAGTTACGTAGCAAAAGTTATGGCCGATTTAAGAATTACCGAACGTGCAGGCACAACGACTATCTCAGGTCTCCAAGTAGCCTTCCGCTATGCTATTTACACCCCCCAGTGATGTAACAATTTTCCAGGGCGCTCGTCTTATTAAAGGCTTTCCAGATACAAATTATGATAAGAAAATAGACTTACGTAGAAAAGTTGTGTCCGATTTAAAATTAACGACCGCGTGGGCATAATGACACCCTTGGGTCTACACCTAGTCTTACGTTATGCTATCTATACCATCCAACAATGTAAAAATTTTCTAGGGCTTTCGTCTCTTTACAGGATTTTCCAAACCCCGTTATAATAAGAAAAAGGGAGTTACGTAGAAAAACTTACGGCCGATTTAAGATTTGATGACCGTAAGGGCATAACGATGACCCTAGGTCTCCATGTAGTCTTCCGCTTTGTTGTTTACTTCCCTAATGATGTAATAATTTTCCAGGGTGTTCGTCTTATTATAGGATTTCCAGAAACAAATTATGATAAGAGAACAGAGTTACATAGAAAAAGTTAAGTCTGATTTAGAATTTAACGACCGCGCAGGCATAACGATGCCCTTGGGTCTCCATTTAGTCTTACGCTATGTTATCTGTACCATCCAACAATGTAAGAATTTTCCAGGGCCTTCCTCTCTTTATAGGCTTTTCCAAACCCCGTTATAGTTAGAAAAATGGAGTTCCGTAGCAAAAGTTATGGCCGATTTAAGATTTGACGACCGTAAGGGCATAACGATGATCCTAGGTCTCCATGTAATCTTCCGCTGTTCTATTTACAGCACGTAATGATATAATAATTTACCAGGGCATTCATCCTATTATGAGCTTTTTAGAAACATAATACAATAAGAAAATGGGGTTACGTAGCAAAAGTTATTTCTGATTTAAATTTTAACGACTGCGCGGGCTTAACGACGCCCCTGGTCTCTACTTAGTCTTATGCTAGGCTTTCTGTGCCATCAAATGATTTAATAATTTTCTGAGGCCTTCGTCTCATTACAAGCTTTCTCGAAACATATTGTAACAAGAAAATGGAGTTACGTAGCAAGAGTTTTGCTCTGTTTAAGATTGAACGACTGCGCGGGCATAACGACGACCCCAAGTCTCCATGTAGTCTTCCGCTATACTATTTACATCACCCAATGAGGTAACAATTTCTAAGGGCATTCGTCTTTTTATAATTTTTCCAGAAACACATTATAACAATAAAACGGTGTTACGTACCAAAAGTTATGTCCGATTTAAAATCTAAAGACCGCGCGGGCGAAATGACGTCCCTGGGTGTCCAACTTGTATTACGCTAGGCCATTTGTATCATCGAATGATGTTATAATTTTCCAGGACCTTCGTCTAATCACAAGCGTTCTGGAAACATATCATTATAAGAAAACGGAGCTACGTAGGAACAGTTATGGTTGATTTAAGAGTTACCGAACGTGCGGGCATGACGATTACCTTAGGTCTCCAAGTAGTCTTCCGCCATACTGTTTACATCCCCTAGTGATCTAATAATTTTATAGGGTGCTCATCTTATTAAAGGCTTTCTAGATACAAATTATGATAAGAAAAAAGGGTTACGTGGAAAAGTTGTGTCCGATTTAAAATTTAACGACCGTGCGGGTATTACGACGCCCTTGGGTGTACCTACTCTTACGTTATCCTATCTGTATCATCCAACAATGTAAAAATTTTCCAGGGCCTTCGCCTCTTTACAGACTTTTCCAAAACCCGTTATAATAAGAAAAAGGGAGTTATGTAGTAAAAGTTATGGTCGATTTAAGATTTGTCGACCGTAAGGGCATAACGATGAGCCTAGGCCTCAATGTAGTCTTCTGCTATTCTATTTACATCACCCAATGATGTAATTGTTTACCAGGGAATTTGTCTTATTATAAGCTTTGCAGAAACGTAGCTTAATAAGAAAACGGAGTTACGCCGCAGACGTTATAGCCGCTTTAAGATTTGACGACCGTAAGGGCATAACGATGACCCTAGGTCTCCACATAGTCTTCCGCTATGCTGTTTACTTCCCATAATGATGTAATAATTTTCTAGGGTGTTCGTCTTATTAATGGCTTTCCAGAAACAAATTATGATAAGAGAGTAGAGTTACGTAGAAAACATTATGTCTGATTTAAAATTTAACGACCGCATAGGCATAACGATGCCCTTGGGTCTCCACTTAGTCTTACGCTATGCTATCTGTACCATCCAATAACGTAAAAATTTTCCAGGGCCTTCGTCTCTTTACTGGCTTTTCCAAAACCCCATATAATAAGAAAAATGGAGTTACGTAGCAAAAGTTATGGCCGATTTAAGATTTGACGACCGTAAGGGCATAACGATGATCCTAGGTCTCCATGTAGTCTTCCGCTACTCTATTTACATCACCCAACAATGTAATAGTTTACCCGGGCATTTGTCTTATTTAAACCTTTGCAGAAACATTATATAATAAGAAAAACAGAGTTACGTAGCAAAAGTAATGGCCGATTTAGGATTTGACGACTGTTACGGCATAATGATGGTCCTAGGTCTCTATGTAGTCTTCCGCTACTTTATTTAGATCACCCAATGATATAATAATTTACCAGGGCATTCGTCTTACTGGGAGCTTTGTTGAAACATAATATAATAAGAAAACGGAGTTACGTAGGAAAAAGTTATGTTTGATTTAAAAGTTGACGACTGAGCAGGCGTAGCGACGCCTCTGGGTCTCGACTAAGTCTTATGCTAGGCTTTTTGTGTCATCAAATGGTTTAATAATTTTTTGGGGCCTTCGTCTCATTAAAGGCTTTCCTGAAACATATTATAATAAGAAAAAGGAGTTACGTAGCAAGAGTTATGCTCGGTTTAAGATTGAGCGACTGCACGGGCATAACAAAGACCTCAAGTCTCCATGTAGTCTTCTGCTATGCTATTTACATCACCCAATGAGGTAATAATTTCTAAGGGCATTCGTCTTACTACAATTTTTCCAGAAACATGTTATAGCAATAAAACGGTGTTACGTACCGAAAGTTATGTCCAATTTAAAATCTAACGACTGCGCGGGCGAAACGACGTCCCTGGGTGTCCAACTTATATCAAGCTAGGCTATTTGTATCATCGAATGATGTTATAATTTTGCAAGGCTTTTGTCTCATCACAAGCTTTCTGGAAACATATCATTATAACAAAACGGAGTTACGTAGCAAAAGTTATGGCCGATTTAAGAATTACCAAACGTGCGGGCATAACGACTACCTCAGGTCTCCAAGTAGTCTTCCGCTATGCTATTTACATGCCCCAGTGATGCAATAATTTTCCAGGGCGCTCGTCTTATTAAAGGCTTTCCTGATGTAAATTATGATAAGAAAACAGAGTTACGTAGAAAAGTTATGTCCGATTTTAAATTTAACGACCGCGTGGGCATAACGACACCCTTGGGTCTACACCTAGTCTTACGTTATGCTATCTAAACCATCCAACAATGTCAAAATTTTCTAAGGTTTTTGTCTCTTTATGGGCTTTTCCAAACCCCGTTATAATAGGAAAAAGGGAATTACGTAACAAAACTTATGACCGATTTAAGATTTGACGACCGTAAGGGCATAACGATGACCCTAGGTCTCCATGTAGTCTTCCGCTATGTTGTTTACTTCCCCAATGATGTGATAATGTTCCAGGGTGTTCGTCTTATTATAGGCTTTCCAGAAACAAATTATGATAAGAGAATAGAGTAACATAGAAAACGTTATGTCTGATTTAAAATTTAACGACCGCGCATGCGTAACGACGCCCTTAGGTCTCCACTTAGTCTTACCCTATGCTATCTGTACCTTCCAATAATGCAAAAATTTTCCAGGGCCTTTGTCTCTTTACAGGCTATTCCAAAGCCCGTTATAATAAGAAAAATGGAGTTACACAGCAAAAGTTATGGATGATTTAAGATTTGATGACCGTAAGGGCATAGCGATGATCCTAGGTCTCCATGTAGTGTTCCGCTATTCTATTTACATCACCCAATGATATAACAATTTACCAGGGCATTCATCTTATTATGGGCTTTGTAGAAACATAATACAATAAAAAAATGGGGTTAGTAGCAAAAGTTATGTCCGATTTAAAATTTAACGACTGCACGGGCATAACGACGCCCCTAAATCTCCACTTAGCCTTATGCTAGGCTTTCTGTGCCATCAAATGATTTAATAATATTCCGAGGCCTTCATCTCATTACAGGCTTTCCTGAAACATATTATAATAGGAAAACGGAGTTACGTAGCAAGAGTTATGCTCGGTTAAAGATTTAACGACTGTAACGGCATAACGATGACCCTGGGTCTCCATGTAGTCTTCCGCTATGCTGTTTACTTCCTCCAATGATGTAATAATTTTTCAAGCTGTTCATCTTATTAAAGGCTTTCCAGAAACATATTATGATAAGAGAATAGAGTTACATAGAAACTTTTATGTCTGATTTAAAATTTAACTACTACGCAGGCGTAACGACGCCCTTGGGTCTCCACTTAGTCTTATGCTATGCTATCTGTACCATCCAATAATGTAAAAATTTTCCAGGGCCTTCGTCTCTTTACAGGCTTTACGAAAACCCGTTATAATTAGAAAAATGAGTTACATAGTAAAAGTTATGGCCGATTTAAGATTTGATGATCGTAAGGGCATAACGATCATCCTAGGTCTCCATATAGTCTTCCGCTATTCTATTTACATCACCCAAAGGCACAATTATTTACCAGGGCATTTGTCTTATTATGAGCTTTGTAGAAACATAATACAATAAGAAAATGGAGTCACGTAGCAAAAGTTATGTCCGATTTAAAATTTAACGACTGCGCGGGCATAACGACGCCCCAAGGTCTCCACTTAGTCTTATGCCAGGCTTTCTGTGTCATCAAGTGGTTTAACAATTTTTCGAGGCCTTCGTCTCATTACAGGCTTTCCTGAAACATATTATAATAAGAAAATGGAGTTACGTAGCAGGCGTTATGCTCGGTTTAAGATTGAACGACTGCGCGGGCATAACGACGACCCCAAGTCTCCATGTAGTCTTCCGCTATGCTATTTACATCACCCAATGAGAAAATAATTTCTAAGGGCATTCGTCTTATTACAATTTTTCCAGAAACATATTATAACAATAAAACGGTGTTTTGTACCAAAAGTTATGTTCGATTTAAAATGTCACGATCGCACGGGTGAAACCACGTCCCAGGGTGTCCAACTTGTATTACGCTAGGCTATTTGTATCATCGAATGATGTTATAATTTTCCAAAACCTTCGTCTCATCACAAGCTTTCTGGAAACATATCATTATAAGAAAACAGATTTACGTAGCAAAAGTTATGGCCGATTTAAGAATTACCAAATGTGAGCGAAGAACGACTACCTCAGGTCTCCAAGTAGTCTTCCGCTATGCTATTTACATCGCCCAGTGATGTAATAATTTTCCGGGGCGCTCGTCTTATTAAATGCTTTCCAGATGCAAATTATGATAAGAAAACAGAGTTACATAGAAAAGTTGTGTCCGATTTAAAATTTAACGACCGCGTGGGCAAAACGATGCCCTTGGGTTAACACCTTGTCTTACATTATGCTATCTAAACCATCCAATAATGTCAAAATTTTCTAGGGCTTTCGTCTCTTTACGGGCTTTTCCAAACCCCGTTATAATAAGAAAAAGGGAGTTACGTAGCAAAACTTATGGCCGATTTAAGATTTGACGACCGTAAGGGCATAACGATGAGGTCTCCATGTAGTCTTCCGCTATGTTGTTTACTTCCCCAATGATGTAATTATTTTCCAGGGTGTTCGTCTTATTATTGGCTTTCCATAAACAAATTATGATAAGAGAACAGAGTTACATAGAAAAAGTTATGTCTGATTTAAAATTTAACGACCGCGCAGGCGTATCGACGCCCTTGGGTCTCCACTTAGTCTTACGCTATGCTATCTATACCATCCAACAATGTAAAAATTTTCCAGGGCCTTCGTCTCTTTACAGGCTTTTCCAAAGCCCGTTATAATAAGAAAAATGGAGTTACGTAGCAAAAGTTATGGTCGATTTAAGATTTGACGTCCGTAAGGGCATAACGATGATCCTCGGTCTCCATGTAGTGTTCCGCTATTCTATTTACATCACCCAATGATATAATAATTTACCAAGGCATTCATCTTATTATGAGCTTTGTAGAAACATAATACAATAAGAAAATGGAGTTACGTAGCAAAAGTTATGTCTGATTTAAAATTTAACGATTGCATGGGCATAACGACGCCCCTGGGTCTCCACTTAGTCTTATGCTAGCCTTTCTGTGTCATCAAATGATTTAATAATTTTCTGAGGCCATCATCTCATTACAGGCTTTCCTAAAACATATTATAATAAGAAAATGGAGTTACATAGCAAGAGTTATGCTCGGTTAAAGATTTAACGACCGTAAGTGCACAACGATGACCCTGGGTCTCCATGTAGTCTTCCGCTATGCTGTTTACTTCCCCCAATGATGTAATAATTTTTCAGGGTGTTCATCTTATTAAAGCCTTTCCAGAAACATATTATGATAAGACAACAGAGTTACGTAGAAATTTTTATGTCTGATTTAAAATTTAACGACTGCGCAGGCGTAACGACGCCCTTGGGTCTCCACTTAGTCTTACGCTATGCTATCTGTACCATCCAATAATGTAAAAATTTTCCAGGGCCTTCGTCTCTTTACAGGCTTTACCAAAACCCGTTATAATAAGAAAAATGGCGTTATGTAGCAAAAGTTATGGCCGATTTAAGAATTGACGACCGTAAGGGCATAATGATGATCCTAGGTCTCCATGTAGTCCTCCGCTATTCTATTTACATCACCCAATGATATAATAATTTACCAGGGCATTCGTCTTATTATGAGTTTTGTAGAAACATAATACAATAAGAAAATGGAGTTACGTAGCAAACGTCATGTCCGATTTAAAATTTAACGATTGCGCGGGCATAACGACGCCCCTGGGTCTCCACTTAGTCTTATGCTAGGCTTTCTGTGTCATCAAATGGTTTAATAATTTTTTGGGGCGTTCGTCTCATTAAAGGCTTTCCTGAAACATGTTATAATAGGAAAACGGAGTTACGTAGCAGGAGTTATGCTTGGTTTAAGATTAAACGACTGCGCGAGCATAACGACGACCCCAAGTCTCCATGTAGTCTTTCGCTATGCTATTTACATCACCCAATGAGATAATAATTTTTAAGGGCATTCATCTTATTACAATTTTTCCAGAAACATATTATAACAATAAAACAGTTTTTTGTACCAAAAGTTATGTCCGATTTAAAATGTAACGACCGCACGGGTGAAACGACGTCCCTGGGTGTCCAACTTGTATTACGCTAGGCTATTTGTATCATCGAATGATGTTACAATTTTCCAAGACCTTCGTTCTAGAAACATATCATTATAAGAAAACGGAGTTACGTAGCAAAAGTAATTGCGGATTTAAGAATTACCGAACGTGCGGGCATAACGACTACCTCAGGTCTCCAAGTAGTCTTCCGCTATGCTATTTACATCCCCCAGTGATGTAATAATTTTCCAGGGCGCTCGTCTTATTAAAGGCTTTCCAGATACAAATTATGATAAGAAAATAGAGTTTCGTAAAAAAGATGTGTCCGATTTAAAATTTAACGACCGCGTGGGCATAACGACGCCCTTGGGTCTACATCTAGTCTTACGTTATGCTATCTAAACCATCCAACAATGTCAAAATTTTCTAGGGCTTTCATTTCTTTACGGGCTTTTCCAAACCCTGTTACAATAAGAAAAAGGGAGTTATGTAGCAAAACTTATGGCTGATTTAAGATTTGACGACCGTAAGGGCATAACAATGAGGTCTCCATGTTGTCTGCCGCTATGTTGTTTACTTCCCCAATGACGTAATAATTTTCCAGGGTATTCGTCTTACTATAGGCTTTCCAGAAAACAAATTATGATAAGAGAACAGAGTTACATAGAAAAAGTTATGTCTGATTTAAAATTTAACGACCGCGCATGGCGTAACGACGCCCTTGGGTCTCCACTTAGTCTTACGCTATGCTATCTATACCGTCCAATAATGTAAACATTTTCCAGGACCTTTGTCTCTTTACAGGCTTTTCCAAAGCCCGTTATAATAAGAAAAATGGAGGTACGTAGCAAAAGTTATGGTCGATTTAAGATTTGACGTCCGTAAGGGCATAACGATGATCCTCGGTCTCCATGTAGTGTTCCGCTATTCTATTTACATCACCCAATCATATAATAATTTACCAGGGCATTCATCTAATTATGAGCTTTGTAGAAACATAATACAATAAGAAAATCGAGTTACGTAGCAAAAGTTATGTCCGATTTAAAATTTAACGACTACGCGGGCATAACGACGCCCCTGGGTCTCCACTTAGTCTTATGCTAGGCTTTCTGTGTCATCAAATGATTTAATAATTTTCTGAGGCCTTCATGTCATTACAGGCTTTCCTGGAACATATTATAAAAAGAAAACGGAGTTACGTAGTAAGAGTTATGCTCGGTTAAAGATTTAACGACCGTAAGGGCATAACGATGACCCTGGGTCTCCATGTAGTCTTCTGCTATGTTGTTTAGTTCCCCCAATGATGTAATAATTTTCCAGGGTGTTTGTCTTATTAAAGGCTTTCCAGAAACATATTATGATAAGAGAACAAAGTTACGTAGAAAAGTTTATGTCTGATTTAAAATTTAACGACTACGCAGGCGTAGCGACGCCCTTGGGTCTCCACTTAGTCTTACGCTATGCTATCTGTACCATCCAATAATGGAAAATTTTTCCATGGCCTTCGTCTCTTTACAGGATTTACCAAAACCCGTTATAATAAGAAAAACAGAGTTACGTAGCAAAAGTCACGGCCGATTTAAGATTTGACGATCATAAGGGGATAACGATGATCCTAGGTCTCCATTTAGTCTTCCGCTATTCTATTTACATCACCCATTGATATAATAATTTACCAGGGCATTCGTCTTATTATGAGCTTTGTAGAAACATAATACAATAAGAAAATGGAGCTACGTAGCAAAAGTTATGTCCGATTTAAAATTTAACGATTGCGTGGGCATAACGACGCCCCTGGGCCTCCACTTAGTCTTATGCTAGGCTTTCTGTGTCATCAAATGATTTAACAATTTTCCGGGCCTTCATCTCATTATAGGCTTTCCTGAAACATATTATAATAAGAAAACGGAGTTACGTAGTAGGAGTTATGTTCGGTTTAAGATTGAACGACTGCGCGGGTATAACGACGACCCCAAGTCTCCTTGTAGTCTTCCGCTATGCTATTTACATCACCCAATGAGATAATAATTTCTAAGCGCATTCGTCTTATTTCAATTTTTCCAGAAACAAATTATAACAATAAAACGGTGTTTTGTACCAAATGTTTTGTCCGATTTAAAATGTAACGACCGCACGAGTGAAACGACGTCCCAGGGTGTCCAACTTGTATTGTGCTAGGCTATTTGTATCATCGAATGATGTTATAATTTTCCAAGACCTTCGTCTCATCACAAGCTTTCTGGAAACATATCATTATGAGAAAACGGAGTTACGTAGCAAAAGTTATGGTCGATTTAAGAATTACCGAACGTGCAGGCATGACGACTACCTCAGGTCTCCAAGTAGTCTTCCGCTATGCTGTTTACATCCCCAGTGATGTAATAATTTTCCAGCACGCTCATCTTATTAAAGGCCTTACAGATACAAATCATGATAAGAAAAAAGAGTTACGTGGAAAAGTTGTATCCGATTTAAAATTTAACGACTGCGCGGTTATTACGACACCCTTCGGTCTACACCTAGTCTTACGTTATGCTATCTGTACCATCCAACAATGTAAAAATTTTCTAGGGCCTTCATCTCTTTATAGACTTTTCCAAAACCCGTTATAATAAGAAAAAGAGAGTTACGTAGCAAAATTTATGGCCGATTTAAGATTTGACGACCGTAAGGGCATAACGATGACCCTAAGTCTCACGCTATGCTGTTTACTTCCCCCAATGATGTAATAATTTTCCAGGGAGTTTGTCTTATTAAAGGCTTTCCAGAAACAAATTATGATAAGAGAACAGAGTTGCGTAGAAAAATTATGTCTGATTTAAAATATAATGACCGCGCAGGCGTAATGACGCCCTTGGGTCTTTACTTAGTCTTATGCTATGCTATCTGTATCATCCAACAATGTAAAAAAATTCCATGGCCTTCGTCTCTTTACAGGCTTTTCCTAAGCCCGTTATAATAAGAAAAATGGAGTTACGTAGCAAAAGTTATAGCCGATGTAAGATTTGACGACTGTACGGGCATAACGATGATCCTAGGTCTCTATGTAGTGTTCCGCTATTCTATTTACATCACCCAATGATATAATAATTTTCCAGGGTGTTCGTCTTATTATGAGCTTTGTAGAAACATAATACAAT